>VDFB02328736.1:0-19059 GCA_007258455.2 Sequoia sempervirens | reverse complement strand
ACAACACACCGGGGATAGGCCATCAATCACTAAAAAGTGTAGTGCTAAAAATGGGGACATTACAAAGAAATAGGCTAATGGTCTTCGAACTGATTAGGCCTAAGAAGAGGACATTATAGGCAGATTTTGTGATTCTTTCAAGCCTAATGTCACTAGAATGTTCCTTGATTCTATTGTTAATAAATTGACCATCTCACCAACATAAGCAATCCCACACAAGCAATCTATCTTATAGACCCCCCAATTGAGAAGAATGTCTCTAGGGTCATTGGTAGTCAAGACAAGGTTTCTAATGGTCACAAGGGGCTTAAAGGCACAATTGTATCCTTTTTTAATGTGGATTTTGGCTATCCTACTAGAGATGCTTTCAATGTAGGGGAGGGTAGCACCATAGGCTTCAACACAATCCTAATTTGTGGTTTAGAACTCAAGTGGGCATTGGCTTGCTTGAAATCTCTCATGATATGATTGTTGTGGTACCCATTTAATTTGAAGACCTTGGAAAGATGGTAAAGTTGTTGGTTAATGTGTTCATCATCACAAATGCATAGGGCCGTAGTGGTCAAAGTCTTCACGACACCTACCTTTTGGGAAAGGTGGTCATGTGAGTAAGCCTGGAGGCAAAGGTCTATGTGGGTGGATTTCCTAAAGACTTGGCAAACGAGGGAACCATCCCCTTTCTTGATGAGAAGGATGTCCAAAAGGGGAGTTGGTTGTAGGTTTCAAGTTCTTTGTGAATTGGAGCATTTTGAAGAGTTGCCCCTTAACTCATTCCCCCTTAAACTAAAATGGTGGAAGTGTTATGTCCCATTTTCTATTGTTATTTATTTATGTCATTTCAATAATTTAGTTTCATTCCTTTCCATCTTTATCCTAGCCTCTTTGCATCCTTTTACTTCTTTCTCTTTAATTTCTCCTCTTATTACTAATTATACTTAACACTTTGTTTACAACTCACTTAATATTATTGCTTCCTTTTTGCTCCTTCATTTTATAAGGTTATTCACTCATCAATTTTATAAGTTACCATTTATTTCATTATTGTTACGTTCTTCATCTATTGCATTTTTATTGGTTTAATATTTTATAACATTCCCATCTATTTAATATTGACTTCTTATTTTAATTTTCTTTATTGCATTTTTAACTACTTTTTCCATAAATCACCTTGCTATTTTTATTTTTATTTATTTTCTACTGTTATTCTTATGGTGTAACATATTTTCAGGCTTGATCTTTTTTTATTTTTGTCACATTCCCATCTACTTAATATTGACTTCTTATTTTAATTTTTTTTATTGCATTTTTAACTACTTTTTCCATGAATCACCTTGCTATTTTTATTTTTATTTATTTTCTACTGTTATTCTTATGGTGTAACATATTTTCAGGCTTGATCTTTTTTTATTTTTGTCACATTCCCATCTACTTAATATTGACTTCTTATTTTAATTTTCTTTATTGCATTTTTAACTACTTTTTCCATAAATCACCTTGCTATTTTTATTTTTATTTATTTTCTACTGTTATTCTTATGGTGTAACATATTTTCAGGCTTGATCTTTTTTTATTTTTGTCTTCATTGTCTTTGAGTCACCGACCTCCGCCCTCACCGCCCATTATTCTTGTGCTGGTTCTGCAGTTATGATGGATCAAGAGTGTGATCTGAAATGTCAATGCAAAAAAGCTATATACAGATTTTCTCCACAAGCTCTTGTTAATTCTAGCAACTGTAGGAACATCACTTAGGAATGTGGCGTATAGTACATTATAACAAAAACAAGAGAAATAGATCAGAGAGAAATTCCAAGTGAACTTAGATCCAGCAATATGAGAACCACCAAATTTGGCAGCCATGTAGAATGGTAGCAAATAGGAGACATATTGGAGTCCAATATCACCAACACATGGAAGTGGGACAAAATAACAATCTCATTTTTGGTAAGTGTAATCTTTTATGCAGATTCATTGATTATGCCCAAATCAAGGAACATTAAGGAAATCAAGTCAAATCTGGAATTAAAACAATCGAGCAAAAATGAAAAACATTCTTCTGCCAATGGTTTTTAAATAAAAATTCTTGCTCAAAAGAAGGTCAAAGCTGTCATATCTGAGTTTGGATTTTGGTTTAGACTATAGTTAGTTCCTTTTCAGATATCCATCAATAATTTCCAACCATCTTAAGAGGATCTTTTCATTGTTCAAGTCGCTTTACCAAATCTTTCATCAAACCAATACAAAGAGAATATGTATTATGAAAGCAACTGAGTCGTATACCAAAATATTAGAATTTATCAAACTTAAATATATAGTTACACTTACCTCAATTGACAATTAGTAGAGTTGATTGAGAAAATGGCCCCCCAAATATCATAGATGTCACTGATAAGCAAACTATGCATCTAGCAATAGGGTTACTATTACAAAAATTAAACACAAAATGATTACCAAGATATTTGATATTAAACTAAGGAGTGAAAGCCTCATAAAATAAGATTACAAACTCTTTACCCGAATAGGATAAGAGCAACAACAATAGGATAAGACTTACAACTAATAAAACAAAAAGAATAAAGAATATTCCTAAAGTCTATCCTAAAAGCTAATTTACCATTATAAATAAAACATTGCTTTAATACCCTCCCTTAATGGTCAATCTACTAACTACACCAGGCTTATCTTAAAATTTTACAAATTTGTCAAGACTCGAAGACTTGGTAAGAATGTTTGAAGTTTGACCCTCAAAAGGATAATACTGCAACATAACCGATCCATCTTCTAAAAATTGTATGATGAAATGAAATGACAACAAAGTTCCACATATTTGGTACGCTCATGGAAGATTGGATTCTTGGCAAGTTTTAGCACCTCTTGATTGTCATATAACAAGGGTGAAGGCCTTGCTTGAGGCATCATGTCTAAAAGCATCCTTCTAAGTCATATTGCCTCATATGCTGCTTTTGCTGCTCCTCAATATTCTACTTTGATCAAGATAGAGCTATTGCTTGTTGTTTCTTGCTGGTCCATGTGACTGCACTTGTGCCAAGGCTGAAAACATAACCAGAAGTGGATTTTCTATCATCTACAGAACCTGCCCAATCTCAATCTATAAACTCCAACCAACCTAGGATATTTGCTTATGTTGTATAGAATGTCAAAGTCAAGTGTCCCTTTCACATATCTCAACACCCTCTTAGCTACAGTCCAATGTTCTACTTTGGGTGTTGTCATGAATCTAGAAATAAAACTCACAACATAGCTTAAATCAGGTCTAGTGGTTGTATGACATATTAAGCTCCCCACTAGTTGCCTATAAGTTGATCACTAACAATCTTAGAGTCAGTTTTGGCTTAAATTTTTATCCCTTTCTCCATAGGTGTTGACAAGATTTTGCAATCTGTAATTCTAAATTCGACAAGTGAACTCCTAGAATATTTAGATTGCAAAACAAAAATGTTGCCACTTGTTTGCCAAACTTCTACATCTAGGCAATAATGTAAGAGGCCTAGATCAGTCATGTCAAAAGTTTTACTCATATTTTATTTCATCTTTGTAATTGTGTGTGCCTCATTACCTATAATAATGATTCCATCTACATAAATTACTAGCAAAATGATATCATTACCAATGCTTTTGACGTATAGATTTGGATCTGAAGGAGTGTGTTGGAATCCATGTTCAACCAAATACCAATCAATTTTGATGTACCATGCCCTGGGTGCCCACTTCAAGCCATATAAAGCTTTCTTTAGTCTGCATACAAGATGCTCCTTCCCTACAACCTGAAAACTCTATGGTTGAGACATGTACACTTCTTCCTCCAAATCCCCATTGCAAAAGGCACTCTTTACGTCTATTTGATGGATTGTCCAACCAAATTGAGTTGCCATGGCTAGGAATAATTGAATAGTGCTCATCTTTGTTGTAGGAGCAAAGGTCTTCTCATAGTCAACGCCTTATTTTTGTGAGAACCCTTTTGCGACCAACCAAGCTTTATACTTGTCAAGGGTACCATCGACCTTGTACTTGACTTTGTAGACCCATTTGCAACCAATGGGTTTTTTCCCTGGTGGAAGATCTAAGAGATCCCAAGACATATTTTCATAAGACTTTCATGTTCAATGGCCATGGCCTTTTCTTGTTTTAAGTTTTCCTTTTGCCTCCTCAAACACCTGTGGCTCATAAACTCCATAAATGTTAGCCATTAGAGCAAAGTTGATTGTGTTTTGCTTGCTCTTACCTATTGATGATCTACGCTCAATCATTTCACTGTCCTGAACATCTCCAATGGTGCTTTCCCACCACTTTGGTCTCTTATTAGGAGCCTCTCCATCCAAGTCATTGTTGTCACCATGACTTGGGCTGCCTATTTCAATGTCATTTGGATGTTGATCCAGGTTATCATCAACAAATTTTGATATTGTTACCTACCTAGGAAACTCCTCATGCTCAAAATCCTCCCCCCTTCAAGTGGAGCCAACTGAAGCTGAACACCTAAACCCTTAGCCATAACAGATTGGTCTTCAATAATCTTGATATCTAAAGAAAGATGGAAGGGCCCTGATTCCTCATCAATCATAACATCTCTGCTGAAAGTCAAGCAATCAGTGTCAACATCATTAGGCTTGTATGCATTAAGATTTTCAATGTACCCTGTAAGCATTAATTTCTTACTCTTAAGATCTAACTTGGTTCTCTTTGTATCTAGAATCCAAGTATATGCAATAGAACCGAAGACCTTAAGATGACTAACTTTCAGTTTCCTCCCAAACCACGCTTCCTCTGGGGTCTCTTGCTACACCACCAGTGTTGGAGATTTGTTTAGTAAATAAACTGCAATATATACTGCCTCAGCCCAAAACTTCTTGGAAGCACTCAAGTTCTCCATCATACATCAAGCCATCTCTATGATAGTACGATTCTGCCTCTCAACCACTCCATTCTATTGTGGAACATAGGGTGTTGCATATTGCCGTTTTATGTCATGTTTAGTACAAAATTCATTGAGTTCTTTAGAACATTATTTGCCTCCATTATCAGATCTAAGAGTGATTATGTCACAACCAAAATCTTTTTCTACTAAGGCTTTAAACTGTTGAAACTTGTTAAACACATCTGATTTTTATTTTAAAAAATACACCCACATTTTCCTACTACAATCATCTACAAACAAAAGAAAATACCTGACACCGATGAATGATTCTGTGTTCATTGGTCCACAATATCTGCATGAACCAGCTATAATACTCTCTTGGCTCTCCAAACCTATCCGTCCTCAAATGGAGTTATGTGTTGCTTCCCTACTTGGTAAGCTCTATTAACACCCTGTATCTATTGCTAGATGTCAAGTAATCCATCTACCAAATTCTCTCAAGCTAGTTGAGAGAGATAGGATAAGTTAAGGTGCCCATACTACTAATGCCAAAGTGTACTGATATCAGATGCACTCTTAACAACCAATGCACGCTCTTTGATCTATCTAGTGTCAACCAACTGATGCAATCCATGATCTTCTATTCCAACTGCAATAGTCTTCTTCATCTCCTTATCAATAATGTAGCATTTATGTTTGCTAAAGACGACATCCAGATCCGGACAATGGCACATAATTTGACTCACAAAGAGTAAATTAAGCTCCATTCTCAGTACATAGTACACATTAAGAAAAAGTAAATTTTTCCCTTTCGAGGATATTTGTGCATTACCTCTGCCAACAATTGTTTACTCACCACCACCAAAGATCACTGAATCAAAGCAAGTCACATACTCTATGAACCAATATTTTATGTGGGAGAAATGGCCTGATGCTCCTAAATCTATATACCATGGAGATGACTTAGATTGATCTACGGGTCATTTGGCCATGAATGCATAGAAGGTTGATTCCTTCTCCTCATAATGCTCTACAACATGAGCCTTTGCAAAGGCCCTCCTTAGTTGGACTTTTGTTCAGCCAACCTCTTTTTGCAATGCTTCTTCATATGACCCATCTTACCACAATAATGACATGTGATGTTTTTGAGATTCCTTAAATTATACTCATTAGTACTTTGTTCTTTCACTATGACCATTTTCCTTTGCCCCTATCTTTGGCTGCAAATGCCTGATCCACACTTTGTGTCACACTACTACTACCAACTATTTATTCCATTTGTCCTACTATAAGAGCTTACTGCACAACTCTTCAAACTTCAAGTCAACACTAGTAGAGGTGATAGTAAGTGTCTCAATAAAGTGCTCATAAGCACGTGATAAGATTTTCAGTGGGATTACCATGTCCTCTTCTTCCATCTTTCAACCTACGGGTGACAAATGGTCTTGAATATCTTTGATCTTGAGTAAAGGCTCCTACAAGGACACTTTTTCATCCATCATGATAAAAAAGAACACATTTTTCAAAAAGAAGGCTCTTCCTTTATCTAAAGTCGCATGTAGTTCTCGCAAATGCTTCCAAATTTCCACAAAGGTAATACCTATCTACACCTTTGAAAGCATTTCATTAGTCACTCATAATTTTATTAACATGACTACTTCTTTGTCACGTTCATCAAACTTGTCTTGGCCTTTACCCACAACCACTGGACGAGTATCAATACTGAGGACGATCTTTTTGAGACACCTATACTCACAAATTGGGAGCATTCTAGTAAAATGCTAGTTACCTTCCAACATGATGTTGCATAAAGAAGCCATCTTCCCTCTTGTAATTCATAATCACGAAATACATTGTTGTAGAAACCCTAAAAAATTCTTGAAAACCCTAGTTTGCAAATGGTAAAAAAATTGATAATTGAAAATACTTGAAATTTTATGTGTTCAAACCCTAGTCAACATAAAAACACGATTTTGTAAAATATCATCAAAAACTCTTTTTCTAACTTTATTGTGATAGAGTCTTCTAGACATGCTGAAATGGGCATTTATTTTCATTACCAACTAACTGTGAAATGGGCTGAAATTGTAACTTTTAATGACTTGGCTTGTTTTTTCAAGCAATTTAATATTTGAAGATATTCCCAAAGGTTCAGCTAAGATACTCAAGGACTAACTTTATTGCAATAGAGTCTTCCAAACATGCTGAAATGGGCATTTATTTTCATTACCAACTAACTATGAAAAAAATTGTAACTTTTAATGACTTCACTTGTTTTTTCATTCATTGTCATGGACTCATGATTCCTTTAGGAAGCCTGAACAAAAAGCAGAATAGATGTCTAAATATAGCATGAGGAGTAGATTCTAAGCTTCCTAATAAGGGAAAAATGACTTTTTAATTACATAATAAGAGAATGCAAACATTGGATGCCTTCTACAAGCAAATATATTGTTAGTTATAAACAATAAGAATCATCCACTAGTTCCTTCTACCTGAAGATGCCTGATCATTAGTAGATTCCTGCACAACAACATCTGGAATTACTTTCTCCAATACCGAAACAATGCCTGTACGGTTTCTATATACAGTACAAGACCTCCTTTGCTGATGAAACTCATTGCGAAACCGTATAGAAAGAGGCTGATCATTTGTACAAAATAAAGGATGTAGAATGGTCAATCTAGAGCTTCCAACAATGAGTTTTGCATGCTCATTTTCAACAGCAGATTCCCATCCTCCTGACTGCAATGGACACATCACATAGTCACACAATAACAAAAAGAATTTTAATACCAATAAACTTGCTTACTACATTTTGTAATAATCAGTTGTCATTATAAAAATAACATCAATAGGCTTTTTGATGATGGCACTGAAAAAATTAGTTCTTTCTAAAAAATAGGGGAGCATCTCCAAACTGCTGTACTCTGAAAACAAAGAAGAAATTAATAACAGGAGAGATGTTTAAAGTAGTCCATTTTTCAGTTTCCTAAGTTCTAACCAATAATAGCAACGTTTTTTTACAGTGTGGGTGCTAGAAACAAATATTCTTTTTCCAATAAATAAAACAGAAATCGCCTGTCAAATTATACTCATTAGCAAACCATACATGTCATACTTTCTATATGATTACCATAGAATAGGACTAACATAAATTTTCAGAAGTAATTCCACAAATATCCCTAATGAATATAATATTAAAAATATTTCTAGCGCTTTTTCTAACAATAATGCTCTGAAAAGAGAACAAGAAAATGTTTTAATCATCAAGGACCAAAGTTCAAATTAGAGAAGCACTGCAAATCAATCCCAATATTCGACTCTCTCTAGGAGAATTAGAAGCCTACACAAAACCGGGCATTTGACTTGCAACTAAAACTGTGCACCAAGAGTATCTGCCATCAGCATCCTGTCCCTTATCTATACAACCAACTGCCATGGTCTTAAACTCCTTATAGCTTGCTGAGAGAAAGTTCTAAATCATTATGCCCTGCACAGTGTTAATTTGAATTGGACACAGAAACACAAGTAAAGGGCAGTGTTGTTCACAAGGTATGATGAACAAAGAGGGTGATTCTAAGATCTTGGTTAGATTATAAAGGTTTTACACGCATCCCAATCTTCTTGAGTATCCTAGATCCAGTAATAGGTCAGTAGAGGTATTTTGTTTGGTTATTGGGTCATATCATCTGTCAATTAGATCAAATCACAGTCCTGGTCAAGATCAGGTAAAAAGCAACTTTAGCTTCAAGCTTACCATTTCACCAGTTGGCTTCAGATGAGTGCAGGAAAACCATGATGCAATCTAGAAGTTAGTCCCCCAACTTGTGGGAAAGGACACTTGGCAGAAGGATAGTTTAAGTTCTACTTCTACTGGCCAAATTGATGTCCAGACTAAGAATGGTAAGGGAATGGGATCTGTACTCAAAACAACTGACAAAAGAGGACTCTTGCACTTCAACGTTCACACTGTTGCCCTCCAAAATGAGTTTTCTGAGATAGAACAACATTCATGTATATTGAACAAGTATGAAATAGAAGGGCAAAGGACAATAGCTCACCAAAATGAAGCAGAGTCAAGACATGGACTCAAATTTCTTCCTTGACTATTTCAAGCAAAAACAAGCATCAGATAGAATTTCATCATTGTAACTTACTAACTGATGTCTTGCAAAGGATGTCATAGATTCATGAAGCTTTTTATAGCTATTTTCAAAGTATTTGTTCATCTTCCCTTGTTTTAGCTATAAGTAGTAATGCCAAAGAATAGTGCAAACAATAGCTTTGCTAGTATTTCTAACGGAGAAACTATCCCATAAACAAGCCTTACACGTGGTAAAGACCAAATTGATATGTTTATCATCCAAAAAAGAGAAATCTTTGAGTGTCAATAGGCTGTCAATTGAATTTTGTAGTTGTATGTGTGATACATTTTGACAATAGCTACTGGAAAAATGTAACAAGATCCCTGATCATTTAACAGAGACATCATCAATTGGAGGTAGGTTACCTGCTGATTCTGATGTGTGCTTTCCATTTTTGATCTTCATCTGACAAAAGTAAATGCTTACAATCTGAATTCATGATTGATAATGGTATCCTTGCCAAGGATATAGCATTGCTATTGGTATATCCTTACCACAGTATAAGGATATACCGTGTTATGGGCACACAACTTGGACAATCACACACAATTATCAATGATAGGCTAAGTAGCAGTGAACTGCATTGTTGAAATTCTGAAAGATATGCAAAAGTCAAGAAAGGTGAGCACTCAAGTGGAACAAATTGTTTTTAGTTTTTACTAAGTTCACTGAAAACATTCTGTTGTGTGTTCACCCACCAGAAAATTGTAATGAAACTACCAGAAAGGAAAAGGTGAAGCAACCAAGCAATAATGTAAAAGACGAGAACATGTCCACACAAAACTCTGAAGCTCTGTATGGGGCAGAGAAGTGGGTCAATTCTAAATGACCTGTACCTTCCCTGGATCAACTTGTACACTGTGATGAGCCCTGCTGGCTCTCAGCTCAAAACCCTCAATTTCTTAAGTCTTTAAATGTTTTTTAAGTTTTTTAGAGAAATCTTAATACACAGAAGAGAAGGGGCGCAGCATATTTTTGCTCATAAAAGATGGATTTGATCTTATTTCTTCAAAATGAAAGTACAGAATGTATTATTTAACACCAACAGATAGATTAAGAATGATAAACATACCAAGAAGGCTCCAGATTATTTTAAATAAAGAACTGGCCAGATCTACAGCTGGAATTGGTGAAAACAAGCATGAATGCACGCCAAGACTCCAGAAGTGGCTTTTCCTGCTCTGAAACTGGTCACAAGCCTCTGAAATAGCTAGCCGCCAATGATAGATGCCAAAGCCCTCTCAAAAGGAAGGCGTTTCACTTATTTCATTCACACGCCTTTCTCAAGGCACAAAACCCAAGGCAGGCCGTACGGCCATGAAAGCAAGGAAAAGAATCTCTGAAAGAAGAATCCCAGAAGCTGTAGAAGGACGCCACCAGGAAACCCTCAAGTTATTGCATAAGAACAAAGAAACTGCAAATATGAAACCTCTGTCTGCAACTGTAGAACCTCTGTATGAAGCCCTCAACTGTACTGATTCAGCTGATCTTTCACAGCCTCAAGAGTACTCAACACTGAAGAGTTTTCCGTTCTCCAATGGACAAAATGATCAAACCCTGGTCACAGGAGAATGCTCAGAAGAAAATGCACAAGGCAAATCGAAATAGTCAAAAGTTATGAGTTTCTATTGCCAGGAAATGCCTTTATACCAAATGGCACGCATTTCAAGAAAAGTACGGCCTTTCTCATCATTAAAATATTTTAATATTTTAATATAATCCTTTTCAATAGTTTGAGCGCACTTTTCAATATTGTAAGTTATTAAAATATTAAAGTCTCCTTTTTGACATTTCTTAAGTGATATAAAAGATTATTAAAGTCAATGTGACTTTAATAAAAGGCGTATAAGTTAATAAATTAACTTAATCACTTAAAATTCCGTAATATGCTCAAAACTCAGGATAATCTCGTGCCGTCAGAAGCTGTGAACTCCTGGAATGCAAACGCTCATTGTGATCCAAGCACTGTCCACTGAAAACACGAACAATCAAACTCTCCAAAAAAACATCACTGACCCTCTATCCACTCTGGCTAGCCCACAAGGGTCCAATAAAGGGCTAACACACCGCTTCCTCGAACTGCTTCAGCGGTGGGACATCACAGCCCGCCCCGGACTGCTTGTCCACAGCAAACTCAAAGCTGGATGCTGAAGAACACTGTCACTCTCCCACGTCGCATCCTCTGCCGGTAGATCCCTCCACTTAACCAAGTATTCCCTGATGACCCGCCTCCGAAGCTGACGCTCTCTGGAGTCCAGAATGGCCTCAGGTATCAAAACTAATTTGCCCTCATCATCCAGGGGTGGCAAATCAATAGAAGGAATTACGTGTTGTCCCAACGCTTTTTTGAGGCGCGACACATGGAACACGTTGTGAACTCTACTGTCCACCGGAAGATCCAGCTCATAAGCCACTTGACCCACACGTCTGACAACTATGAAAGGTCCATAGTATCGCGGCTTAAGTTTCTCGGAGCCCTTCTTGCGAAGGGTAGACTGCCTATACGGCTGAAGCATCAGGTACACCAAATCATCGATGTCGAAAGACCGCTCTACTCGTCTCTGATCAGCATATTGTTTTTGCTGATTTTGGGCTTTCTGTATATTTTCCCTAAGTGCTCTCATAATATCCTGGTTCTCCTGTAATAAATCACCAGCACTGGGAACTCTACTGTCACCCAGCAATAAGTCAAGAAAGCTCGGAGCGTCATATCCATATAACGCTCGATATGGTGTCATCTGGATGCTCATGTGATGGGTGGTGTTGTAACAGTACGCACATAAGTATAACCACCTCACCCATGCCTTCTGCTGCCCTGAACTATAGTTACGCAAGTACCCTTCCACCCATTTGTTGACGCTCTCCGTCTGCCCATCTGTCTGGGGGTGGTAGCTGGTACTAGGGGTGAGCTCTGTCCCACAAAGCTTGAATAACTCCTGCCAGAAGTTACTCATAAATCTGCTGTCCCTGTCGCTAACTATACTGCGAGGTAAACCGTGCAGCCTGAATACCGCTCGGAAGAACAAATCAGCAATCTGAGTAGCCGTGTGTGTAGTAGTGATTGCGAAAAAGTGTGCATATTTCGTCAATCGATCTACCACCATGAAAATACTGTCCTTCCCTTGAGCTTTTGGCAAGCCCGTGATGAAATCCATGGATAAACAATCCCACTTCCTCTCAGGAATAGGAAGCGGCTGTAGAAGACCTGCAGGGTATGTGTGCTCTTGCTTGTTCTGCTGACAAACAAGACATTCCCTGACATACTGGAGAACATAGGACTTGAGACCCTTCCAAGAGAATCTCTCCCGTACCTGCCGATAGGTCTTATAGTACCCGGGATGTCCCGCCATGGGTGAATCATGCAATGACCTCAAAACCCTGTCCCTCATCTCAGAACCTGGGACCAATAAAATCCTCCCTTTGTAGATGATAAGGTCATCTACAAGTGAATACCTGTCATCCAACACTGATCCATCTACGATGCTAGAGGCCCATGGGTCCTTAGCATACTCTGCTACTATCTGATGTCTCCAGTCTTCTGAAACCAATGTAATAGAACTCAAGTGAGGACGGCGAGATAACGCATCAGCAACCACATTCTGAGTGCCCTTGACATAGGAGATGTCAAAATCGTAAGACTGAAGCTTGCTGACCCATTTTTGTTGTCTCTCATTAAGATCTCGTTGCCCAAGAAAATGCTTCAGACTATTATGATCAGTTTTCACAGTGAACTTACTACCAATCAAGTATTGCCTGAATTTGGCCATCGCATGCATGATAGCCAACATTTCCTTATCATAGATACTAAACCTGCTCAGCCCTCCATTTCGCCTGCAAAGCCATAGGTGATCATCCTCGCATAATCACCGCATCTGGCCCTCACCACCTGCATCGCAGAATGCAACCCCAAAGGGTCAGTGAAGTCCGCAACCAAAATGATTAGACGGGTCACAGGAAGTTTGAACTTCTCAAAGCACGCTTGTGCTAATGGTGTCCACTCAAAAGCACCCTTCTTAGTCAAATCAGTTAGTGGCGCAGCATGCCGCGAGAACCCACTAACAAACCGATGATAGAAAGCACACAATCCTACAAATCCCCTGAGCTGTGTCAAAGTCTCAGGTGTAGGCCAATCAATGATGGCTCGAACCTTCTCTGGGTCCATGCTGACTCCTGCACCGCTGATGATGTGTCCCAGATATAAAAGCTCTGCCATGCCCAATGCACACTTGGACTCCTTGGCATACAAGGACTCCCTGTCAAGTATTCTCAGAACCTCATCCAAGTGAACCATATGTTCCTCCCATGATTTACTATATACCAGGATGTCGTCGAAGAACACTAAAACAAATTTCCTCAAGTGAGGATGGAAAACCCTGTTCATTGTCGACTGAAACGTGGCTGGAGCATTGGTTAACCCAAATGGCATAACCAAAAAATCAAAGTGTCCACAGTGACATCTGAACGCCGTTTTCTCTATGTCCTCTTCTCGGACTCTGATCTGGTGATAACCTGTTCTCAAATCAATCTTTGAGAAGTAGTGTCTCCACGAAGCCCTGTCATTTCTATCAACCTATCTATCTCGGAGGAATAGACACTGCTCTTAATGTGGTTTTCCTTGAGCATTCTCCAGAATCGAGCAAATTCTAAGTGTACCATCCTTTTTTTTTTTTTTTACAACTGATGAAGCAAAGGGTGACTTACTCGGCCTGATGTGCCCCATCGCTAACAGCTCCTGAATAGTCTTCTCAATCTCATCTTTCAGACGCTTGGGGTGCCGGTAAGGAGTAATCATAATTGGTTTTGTGCCCTCCTCCAGCTCTATAATATGCTCAATACCTCTATCAGGAGGTCTGCCTGGTGGAATAGCACTGAATACCTTCGCATGTTTGATTCGAAGTTCCTGCACATCTGGATGGTATGGAGAAGCTTGCTGATCCAACTGTGAAGGCATTAGCTTGCATTCAGCAGCCCACTCTACCATATCATTACGAATCAAACGCTCCATTCGCCGAAGTGAAATCTCCCTAAGGTTGCTGTCCCTGATGGCTTTGAGAATATGATTTGTGCCATCAATGGTGAACTTCATCTCCATGTCACGCAAATTAAGCGTGAACTCTCCTATTGCATGAAGCCACTTCATGCCAAGAACTACATCAGTTCCACCCATGTTTACCACATAAAAATCTGCCTTGAACTCGAAATTATTAAGTTTCAAAGGCAAGTCAGGTATCATCCTCTCACAATCGAGAGTGTTCCCATCTGCAACCCTCACACGTATACCTTCAAACTGCTGAGTTTGAATACCCCGTTTCTCTACCAACCGTGAATCGATGAAGTTATGGGTTGCACCTGTATCAAGGAGAGATATGACCCTTTGACCAGCTAGGATCCCACGGAGTCTGAAAGAACCCTCTTTCTGCATGCTGGACATATGAGCCTCCTTAAGTTCTGTTTCCTCTGCAATTTCTGCTTCATTTTCTGATTCTTCTCCATCTGTATCATAGATTGGAGCTCGCTGATCAGAAAAATCAGTCAATGGTTCTTCCTCATAAAACCACTCCATATGCTTGTTTTGCCCTTTTGGTTTGAGGGGGCAATCGTGATTAAAATCATACGGACCTTTGCAATAAAAACAGAGTTTTCTCCTTCTCAAATCATTCATGGTTTCTCGATCTAAAGGGGCTGCAAATTTCTTTTTCTGATCTGTATTATCAGCCTTCTTTGGATCTGATTTATTTTCCGTGTATGATGTTGTAGGCTTCGAGCTCGAGCTAAAAGGCTTACGAGGTGTAGATAGCTCCATGCTGCGAGCTTTCCTCATTGCCTCCTGTAAGGTAGGTGGATCAAATGCTTTTATCCAACCTTTCATGGGCTCGAAAAGACCTTCAATAAATAATATGACCAGCCTTCTCTCTGAGATCCCTGTCACCATAACAGATAGTCTTTGGAATTCACCAATGTACGATTCCAAGCTACCTAACTGTTTCAGCTGTGCTAAATCTCTGAAGAAAAGCTCAGGATCCCTTCTGTCAAATCTCTCTACCAGTCTATCAGTAAACTCCTGGTAAGAGGTAATCCTGTCATGATGAAGGGTAGTCATACCATGAATCCACCAGTCATGTGCTACGCCATCTAGATGAAGCGCTGCAAAGCGAATGGCATCCACCTCAGGCATGGGGCGTAGTGTCAGGAAAGTATCCAGTTTACTAACCCAGGCACGTGCTGTAACTCTGCCACTGCCATCAAAGTGTACTAAAGTTAGTTTGCTGGTTGCCTGTTTAAGATCACTCTGTTTGTGTCTAGGACGCCTGTCATTCCTATTTCTGGTGTGCTCTCTCTTCTGGCTCATAAACCTGTCAAAGTTAAGGTGCTCCTTAACCCTTGGTGGCAAATTATCCCACTCATCATGCATCGCCATAATATTATCTGCAAAATTTATTTCACCACCTTGTTCAGCTTCATCCACTTCCTCAGCATCATCTCTGGTGAACATGGGATATGTAGCTCTCTCATAGGTGCGTACTGGATCTATAATCCTCTGTGGCTGTCTATGGATACTGCCATCTCTATCTGAATCCAAACTACGAGCTCTGTTTAATGACAAATTCTGAACATTCGTGCTGAGTTGTTGAAGAATAGTTGCAACCTGCTCTTGCCCTGCAACCATGCCTCTAAGCACGTCTTTGGCTTCTCTGTCCTCATCCTCCCAATTATTCCTGTGAGAACTTTCTCCAGCCCTGTTCGCCATATTGTCCCAATCTAATTCCTCCTCCTGATCTGCAAACGGAAATGGTGGAAAAGGATTCTGGTCGCCTCTTTGATTTCTAGGGCCACCTCTGAAATAGGACTTACCAAAACCCTATCTGTTTGACTTCATAAATTCTCAAACCCCACAAGCTGGCAGGATGTGAGCTCTGATACCACTGTGATGAGCCCTGCTGGCTCTCCGCTCAAAACCCCCAAATTCTTAAGTCTTTAATTGTTTTTTTTAAGTTTTTTAAGAAATCTTAATAGACAGAAGAGAAGGGGCGCAGCATATTTTTGCTCATAAAATGAAATTTTAAGCAAAAATTCACAAATTGGAAATACAGAAGCTATTATTATACTGAGACAATTAGAATATGCATAACAGACATACCCGAAATACTCCAGTTATTTTATATAAAGCAATAGCCAGATCTACAGCCGGAAATGGTGAAAACAGGCATAAATGCACGCCAAAACTCCAGACAAGGTTTCTCCAGCTCAGAAATTGGTCACAAAGCTCTGAATACACTAGCCGCCAAAGATAGATGCTAAAGCCCTCTCAAAAAGAAGGCGTTTCTCCCTTTCAATTCACACGCCTTCCTCAAGGCACACAAACCAAGGCAGCCGTACGGCCATGAACAAGAAGGAAATGAATCTCTGGAAGAAGAATCCCTGAAGCAAGAAGTACGCCACCAAGAACCCCTCAGTTATTATCAAGCACAAATAACTGCATAAATAAAGCTCTGTCTGCAAACTGTAGAACTTCTGTGTGAAGCCCTCAACCGTACGGATTCAGCTGATCTCTCACAGCCTCAAACGTACTCAACACTGAAGAGTTTTCCGTTCTCCAATGGACACAATGATCAAACCCTGCTCTCAGGAGAATGCTCAGAGAAAAGATGCACAAGGCAATTCGAAATAATCAAAAGGTGAGTTTCTATTGCCAAAAATGCCTCTTTATGCAAAGCACGCATTTCCATAAAGATACGCCCATTTTAGGTTTTCAAAATATTATAATATTTTAATATATCCCTTTCCAATAGTTGGGCGCACTTTTATAATATTTAAAGTCATTAAAATATTATAATCCTCCTTTTTCATTTAAGTGATATAAAAATATAAATAAAGTCAATGTGACTTTATTAAAAGGGCGTTTTAAGTTAATAAATTAACTTAATCACTTAAAACTCAGAAAATGCTCCAAATCTCGTAGGATAAATTCTGCCGCTTCAAGCTGGCGAACTCCCGGAATGCCAACGCCAATCGTGATTCAAACACCGGCCCAATCGAAAACACGGTAATAAACAAATTTCCAAATGCAACATCGTTAATCTCATTCCAAACGGCAATTCATAAGGGTCCAAAGGGCTAACGCCTGTTCTCGAACTGCTCTAGCGAGGGGACATCACACAAAGAGTTGACAATGGCACTTCGTAGATTTAGAGTATCTCGAGGAGATTCACCACATCGCGGACGATGAGAGGAGGGAAGGTGGTCTCAAGTAGGCACCTAGATAGCCTCTACCGACACAGATAGGCCTACCAAGCCAACTTTTTGTGAGACAGAGGACGAAGGATAGCCGTAATGCCCCGCCAAGGAAACCAATAAACAAAGTATTATGTAGCGAATTATCCGAATATTTTTTTTAAACATTCATATATATACAAATGTCTAATGGATTCCATGACGACGTTACGTATACATTATTATTAAGAACTTCACATCATAATATTTAAGTTATAAAATACAAGTACAAATCATATTTGTGAATAAACCACTTTTCAAAACTTATACAATTCAAGATATTCATGAATTCTGATTACATCCAGTGAGATTCTCATAAGATCTTGATACATCATAATGATGGTACAAAGAATATACTCATTAACATGAGATAAATATACAATAAGGGAAACGATCTCCTCATATCAAATATCCACATCCAAACACGATCCGCGTCCAGTGTCTCGATCATTGAAGTATCAAGAACCAGCTACAAGTAAAATGTAATCAATAAGAGTATCCAATGAAAATGTAGCACGGTTTCCACCTGACCCCGTGGAACCCGAAGGTCCACTCCCTCCATGCTAGGAGATAGTGATAGGTCCAGAAGACAATCAAACAAAGAACAATGAACATACAATACATTACATGGCTGACCACACATAATGACATAACCTTGTCATATGCTTTCAGAGACGACCACAATATATCAGTTAACTCCACACAAGGGACTACAATCATGCATCAGGACAGAGTGTCATCACATAGTTGTTCTAAGTTACCCTGGTGAATCTTCCTAGACTACCGGCCCTCTTCCAGAGTTACCCTGGCAGTCTCTACTGATTCCCGGCCCTTAGATTAACTCATGTGGAGTCGAAATTACCTTTCAAGAAGACAAGGTATTCGACAAGCCATTCCAGGCCTTCTCAACCTACCCTTAATCTAAATGAGCATTAAGGCACTAGGTGAGGCATTAATATATCTAAACTTAATTAATGAGTTCCCGGGTACATTTATTAATATTCTCACTTAATTAATAACTTCCGATAGGTTACCCTGGCCACCACTTTGGGTTTCGGCCCCTAACGAAAGCCACTCTTCCTAGAGACATGACGCCACAACCAAATACTAGGGACTGCCAACATGCGTATAAAATAATACCATAACAAAACATATCTCAAACATAGACCAATCGTGGAACAATTCGAAACACCACAAGGTGACAAATTAAATTTTGCAAGGCAAGTCCCCAAAATAAAATAACAAGATTTAATCATAATCCAGATATATTACAAGCTTGCTTTGATAACCTCAAGAATAACTTAAACTCCGTACTACAAATGTACATTAATAAATTACAGCCATAACAATATTGCCCATACAATATCAAGAAGAATTCACTTAACTTAACAATCATTCATATAAAAATACCATATCGTTTACTCAATATAAAAATACATATACTTTCAATAATTAAATTCATAACCCTTTAAATACTTTGTTACACAATCCTCTTCATATACTACAAAGATAACCCTAAACATTTTTCCCATCAAATGGAACTAAGTGAGAGTGATATATTGCATTTAATTTACCATAATCAAGATATAATTCAAATCGAGTATTTTGAAATGAAAATAAAAACACACACAATCACATTCACCCATATATATTCATATACTCTACGGAAGTAAACTACAAATTTCAATGTAGTAGAGAGTAACACAACAAATTCACATAATAACAATATTGATGATATTTGTTATAAAAATAAACGCATGAATACGA
>VDFB02328735.1:0-17703 GCA_007258455.2 Sequoia sempervirens | reverse complement strand
TGAAGGCTTCAAAAGAAACGCTATCGACAAGGCTTTGTTCGTCACTGGGACCTCACACCAAAGTAATCCTTTTGGCCAAGGGTCTCCTCGATATACGATATGAATGGCCTGTCGGCCAGAGTTCTTCACTTAGTAGGAGGTCATACCAAACACAACATGTCATAGCAATAGGATCATTCGGTGAGACTGAAGCAAGGACACAATGACCTGAACTGTTCAGCAAGATTCAAACTGCTAGTCGGCCAGACACTAAAGATGTCACACCGACTTGGCCTTTTCAGAGGTTTCAGCCCGTGGAATTGAGGCACATATTTCCAAATACTTTATAAATTGGAGACATGAGATAGTAGTTTTATGAGATTATTTTATAGGTACATAGATGTTGCTATAGTGCTATCAAATTGAAAAGAGTGTTATTTTGTGGGTGTATCTCATTTATGAAGATTAATGTATACTTGTTTTCTTTTTCATGTGGAGTTTTTTGAAAATATTTCTCCACATAAATATTGTATTGATATGGTTTTTGATTTATTTATCATTGCTGATTTATGCAACCAATTTAATAATATTATGGTAATAGTTGTTTAAAAAAATATATTTTAAATTTGCATACACTTGTATAAATTATTCTTATAGTAGCTTCACCTTGTTTCTCAACACTAGGGAATTTGAGTAACTCTAGTCCTAGCCGCTCCAAAATTTTCTACAACATTCATTATAGAATGTGATGCTTCAAGGAATAATATCAAAGAAGGAATACCCTTATAATTTTAGATATTCTAACTCAAAAGTAAAAAATTATTGAATCCAATTTATGAGAATAAAATGTTAGCTATATTCTTGTTTATGATCAAATAATTGAGACCTTATCTATGGAAAGATAGTTTAAGATATATATTTTTAAATTTTTTTTTATGATAGTATCAAGTATTTCTTGGAACTAATATTTTTATTTGAAGAATAACAAAAATGTATCACCAAGATTTTAGAATATGACTTTGAGATCATAAATAAGAAAGGAAAGGAGAATTTGGTGGTTGATGCTCTATATAGGAGGGATTAACCCATAGAGTATTTATTGTATGCTATTTCCATATTATAAATATATTAGATAAATGAGACATGATAAGAGTGGGAGGACATAGATACTCAAACTCTCATTAAGAAAATTTAATAACATTCAAGTATATTAGAAAAATTTGCATGGAAATAAAGTACTTATAGTACAGGGAAAAGTTGTAACCATGCATGAACTTAACCCTTAAGTTTAAGGTGTTCATAAAACTACATGATTTTCTAGTAGGTAAGCACTCTAGATTCTTTAAGACTTAGCATAGAATCAAGTAAGATTTATTTTGGAAAATGATAAAGGGTGATATTTAAAAGTTGTAGTAGAATACATGGTATTCCATCAAAATAAAGGGGAGGATATTAAGGATTTATGTATTCTACAACCCTTATCTATTCAGAGGAATAGGTAGGAGAAGGTATCTATGGATTTCATCATGGGATTTCTTAGATTTGAAGGAAAATTTTAATCATTGTTTTTGTGGACCATCTCACCAAATATGCTCATATTGGTTCTTTGACATACTCATTTGTCAAGCACTATATCAATAACCTTTATGAATACTATTCAAAAATTACATGGCACTCCAAAAATTATAGTAAGTGATCATAATCATATATTTACAAGT
This sequence comes from Sequoia sempervirens, assembly GCA_007258455.2. Taxonomy (NCBI): domain Eukaryota; kingdom Viridiplantae; phylum Streptophyta; class Pinopsida; order Cupressales; family Cupressaceae; genus Sequoia; species Sequoia sempervirens. The sequence continues at coordinate 16,006 of VDFB02328735.1, read as the reverse complement.
TATTTTTGGAAAGGATTATTTTTATGTTTGGGCACTTAGCTTGCTCATATCTCATGATATCATCCCCATTAGATGGATATACTAAGATGATAAATTTATATGTTTGGAAGGTTATGCTTGATTTTTCACTTTAGATAAACAAGAGAGATGGGTGTAATTAATAACATTATTAGAATGGTCTTGTAACACTTCCATAATTCTTCCAAGATGTCCATTTTTGGCACTATATAGTTGAAAACCACCATCAATCACATCTTTGTGGGTAACCCAAATATATGAATATTTGAATAACACATTCAACATCAATAAGAGTTACTTGCTACTAATTCTATGGAGAAATTGATAATTTCACAAAATACAATGAAAAAACATGTTGATCAAAACCATAACAAAAGCACTTTGTATTGGGAGATTGGTTATTTGTGCAATTAGAATGTTCACTATAAGAAATGTCACTAAAACAATAGTGGAATGATAAGAAGCTTGCACCCAAGTATTAAGGTATTTTAGGTGATTGAAAATATATTATACAAATTGGAGTTATGTATCTCAAACAAATAACATCTTGTTTTCCATGTTTCATGCTTGAAGAAGGTTATTAGGCAAAGAGTTATAGTACAAAATGAGTTACCATAGCTTGATGAAGAGGTTAGAATATTATTCAAATACACATTAGGAGGTTGTGGAAAAGGGGAATCATGAATTATTTAATCAAGTTGAATAACTCTCTAGTTGAAATGTGGAAAAATAAGGATTTTGTATAGAAGAACCCATAATTATTTTACATCGAGGATAAAAATTCTTTGAAGAGGGAGAATGCTATGACTTTAATATTATCTAGTATAGGATAACATAGGGTTATGAGTAGTTATCTTGTGGCTACCTTAACTATAAGAAATGTCACTAAAATAATAGTGGAATGATAAGAAGCTTGCACCCAAGTATTAAGGTATTTTAGGTGATTGAAAATATAATATACAAATTGGAGTTACTTATCTCAAACAAACAACATCTTGTTTTCCATGTTTCATGCTTGAAGAAGGTTATTAGGCAAAGAGTTATAGTAAAAAATGAGTTACCATATGATGAAGGGTACTCTTACAATCTAATACTCACAAAAACAACAGATAAAGGCACAAACAAAATGCAAGAAGGAAAGAAAATATTTCTATTATCACTGAAATGAAAATGAAATTACAACATTATATTTGCCATCGCATGGGCTTTATGATTACATAAATCTCCAAATCTACAAATCGGAGCCACCATCTACTCTGCTATGGCCTCCTCTTTGTAGTCCCTCTTTACATCCTTTATTTAGAAGGTGTAACCGCCCTAGAATCTTCTGGAAAGTGTAACTTCCTCAAGAAGATATTTTGAAATTTTATTAATTTTGGCATCCCCACTTCGTGGGGTCATAAATTTTGATCCGACTGTCATATATTATGTTATAATGCCTTTTCCGAAAGCTCTCGAGAAATTTTGAGTTAGAAAGTAGGGCCTAAAGGCCAACTACTTTCATTTTCCACCAATTTTCAGGCCCATCTGGAGCCTCTAAGTGCCTCAAAATTGACCCCAAAGATTTTACTAGGATTTTTGAAAATTAAAATTTTAATATCTCTCAAATGACAAATGGTATTGAAGTGATTTTGTAATGTTCCTCCGCTTTGGCCTTACTTGTTCTCCAGGTAAGAATTTATCCGTTATGTTATGTATTTTGTTGGTTATTATATCATTAAAATTGTAGAGAACTTAATAGTTTGATGGCCCTGCTAGATTAGTTAATTATATTAAAATTTAAATTACAAGGCAATTTAGATTACTTATTTAAATTTATAATTAAATAAATTCCTTTTTATATTTAGACTATTCCAATTGAAGATAGATCATATCAAAATATTTATTTTGTGTTTACTGTTAACACTAAAACTATTGGCAATATATATAAGTAAATTAAATTACTTTGTTAAAAAGTAAATGTTTTACTAAATAAATTAGATTAAACTGTAATGTTTTAAATTATATTTTAATAAATTATTACCAAGTGAGATAATTATTTAAATATGGCAAATAATGTGATTTTTAATATAAGAGAAGAATTTTTGTTGCTTCACGTGTCTTCCTTATTCTTTTACCCTTTTTTCCCACTTGTCTTCTGGCATGGAAATTGACTTTACACCTGTTAGTTTCATTTTTTTGAAGGTTTTTAAAGCCTTTTGATCAAAGGAAGTTGGGATACCTGGTAATCTGGTATTCCAGGAGATTACATTTCTTAGTGATATTCTGTAAAAATAGTTCACGTGCCTTGTCTATGCACACATTTTGCATACATGTCAAAGTAGGGGAGGATGCTGGCAAGGTTGGGGAATCAATGAGTAGGTGCAACCACCCTCCAAATTCTTCCTCTCTAGTATTGACCTTTCACTTCTTCCATTTGGCATGTTATATTCAGAAATTTAGGTTTGGATGTTTATTAAAATAAAAAAATCAATTCATGAGCCTTGCCTATGCGTTCACATTCTTACATTATGTTAAACAACTCACGTTCCCTGTCTATGCTTCTGTGAAGGTAATGCAACTACAATCTCTAGAAATTTTTTCCTCTAGCCTTTATGCATTGATTGATGTCCTTACCCTATTCCAAGCTCCCATTTTTGCGCAGACAGAGTGGGTGCTGGCAATGGTTATAGAATTTGGCTTACATCTACTAATTGCATTTGATGGAAAGTTTCTAAAGCCTTTAAAAAAATTCATTTTTTTGTGCTTATCCTACGCCCTAATGCATTCCATGAGATCAAAATTCTTTGAGGGATTCTGTTAGATATATTTCATGCCTTGTTCCTGCAGCTATTGTCTCGGGGCTCCTCCAAACTCCTTTTCGCTGGCCCCAAACTCCCTCTCGCTGGTAATGACCTTTTGCTTCTCCAATTTGGAGAATTTGTAGCCTAAAAATAAGGATTTGACGAAGGTTTAGAGTATGTTTATTGAAAATAAAATTACGAACAAGATTCTAATAATGCACACATTTAGGTTTTAACATTACAACATCCTTTATCCTTCGTAGCTGCATTATAGTGTATATCTTTGATCTGAATTGTAGCCATTCTAATTTCCTTAATCTGCAACCAAGTATCTTTTTAATTCTTCTACCTTTCTTCAATCTCATCCTTCCATTTTTTTATATCCAGGATGATTCTTAAGTATCATTTCTAAAAGGTATTTGTCTAGTGATTCTCATGTCGTGTCTATGAATCCACAATCTACTTGTATGCCTATCAAGCATCCACATATCTTATAAATTATTGCTCAACCATCAAACCTATTCTTTGTACTTAGTGTATCATGCCTGCCAGGTGAATTAAATTCCCTTGGCATAAGACATTTAAACTTGTTTCCAACATAGAAGGAATCTATCATAGATGTCAAGGTTATCAACTTTGAACATAAGAATAAGCGATTGTCATTTCTGCCTTATACATTTGGTATTATGTATGGTGAGCGGTAGATAAACAAGATGTTGGATATTTGATTAGGTGTTTCAATGTATATATTAATTCTTTATCATTCAAATTTTTTCCTTATTCTAGGCTGTGCTTCATTACCAACGCTTATCATATGTTTATAAGTTTAGCAAGCAGGCGCTTTTACCTATTAGTTGCCTCTTTTTTTTACATGTTAAGTATTATTACCATTGGTAAGTGAATTGATAGCTTTTAAATGCTGTGAAGAGTAACTTACTGGCCGCATTATGCTGCTTCTAGAATATATTTACTCACCACGTTATACTTGGATATTTATTGCTTTGTTTATGAAATTGGAATTCGATTATATATATATGTAACTATGGGAAAAATCTAGGTTAGCAGATTAGTGCATAAACAAATCAAACCCCAAAGTAAATAATGAAGCACAAAGGAGGAAAAACATGAAAAAACAAGAGATATCACCTTGTGTCTTCAACCTCCATGATTGACCTCCATTACACCTTCTCTATTTGTTGCAATATGTAGCTTGCCCTCAGATTTTATGTGAGCAATCTATGACTATGCCAAGACCAAAGCAAAATGTTGAAGGATTTGATGTAAAATGCAATACTATGCAACTATGCAACTAGTAAGCAACTATGAAATATGCCTAAAGTATGCCAAAATTCCAAGAGATTTAAAATATGCCTAAGACAAGTTTGCTAGAGCTAAGATGACATGAAATTGCAAGAGCATGAGATGTGAAAATGAGACCAAAATTTTCATTTTATAGAAAATGCAATTTTTAATGAATGGCCAAGATTGAAGATTGACAAATTCCCTAGAATCAATGGACAAGATTCAATATGACAACCCACAATTAGGGTTAGGGCAGCATTAGGTAAATTTGAAATGAGTGGCCAAGATTTAATTTGAGAAAATCAAATCAAGGGACAAGATTGCATGTGACAAGGAGATAAGAATGACATATAAAAAGAGAGAGCTAAAAAATCAAATAATATTAGAAATTACTTGATTTAAGGAGGAAAATTACTATTTTGAATTAAAAATTAATTTAATTAAAAAAGGTGGGGTCATATGACAGTAAATAATTAATTTGAATTATTTACTAAAAGAAGGAAAATTAGAAAGTGAGACCATTTTAAATAAATAATTTTATTTAAAATGGGGAAAATGCCAAGGTGGTCAATTAATTAAATAAATTAATAAATTTATTTAATTATGAGAAGGCATTAAACTATTAACTATTTAAATAAATAAATAAATAAAATTTATTTATTTAAATAATCAAAAGACATAAAGTAATTAAATAATTAAAAAATATTTAATTAATAGTTGAAAGTGGACCAAAGGACATAATTAAATATTTCAATTATGCTAGGAAGTAATATGACAACAATAGAGCTTGCAGGCCTAGGTCATTTTTATGTGTCTACAATATATACATATACATGTATGGATATATGGTGGTCACATTACAAATTGGTATAATGAATTGAGAATTGCATTTTGTTGTAATATATATACATATAAGTATATATGCATCGATAAATATTATGATTTTAGTAAAGGAACATTTTTGTCTATGAGGTTAAATTAGTCATATTGTAAGTCAATTTATTGAGTCTATGATGAGTCAAGTCAAATTAGGTTTGATGGGAAACAAAATAAATTTTTATTTAATCATAGAATTATAATTGGATAAGTTATCATTAAAAAGATTATCTAATCATGTATAAGTTAAGTGCATTGATTTATTCAAATACAAGTAAGAGAATGATTTAGATGAATTAAATAAATAAGTGAATTGTTAATACTTAGATCAATGATAAATGAATAGGAGTGTAATGCCCCACCTCGCAACCCCAAAGAAAACTAGTACATCTAACATTTATGGTACAATTTTTTTTAAATAATTAAAGTGTATAAATTATTGTATACATTAGATTTAAAAGATTACAATTTAAATGCCCAAGTCCTTTGGGGTACACGAGGTGACATTATGTAACTAACCCATAACAAAAGTTGAAAGACGAAATTCCCAATTCCATTATCGTAACCCATTCATCCACATTACTTCAATTTTAACCATTCATAAATGATAAGGTAATATAACAAGAATAGATCATAGATGCATTCATAATAAATTAAACATGGAAATATAATGAACATATTTCCACATATACAACACCACATTAACAATATTTACAACTATAGTTCAAGAATGAGTTAACAGTGTGATTATACATTACATCAGTTTTTGGGTACACCACATTAAACAATTATATAGGTTTAAAACATGAGATCTCCCAACACATGTGGGAGTGATATAATAATACATAGAGTACAACTGGAGTACAAGTATATATCTGGTAACACGTAGTCTCTGGATCAAGCTCCAACTGCAAAATCTGCACTGAATGGTACAACTGCATGACAAGGGACCCAACGGGGTGCGTAGCACATTCCACCCGACCACCCCCATGCTAGGAGTAAATAAGGAAGGATCCCCAACCAAGAACATCCAAACAAAAAAGAAGAAGGAAAAATAACATCAAAAGACCACTTCCAGGGGCTAGCAACAAAATCAACTCAAGGGAATGCTAGAGGAAAGTCCAACCAAAACCAATTTCCAAAATCATAGAACAACATAAATCACCATAAGAGGTGCCAACAACAATAGAATTTCAAGCTCATCAAATGAGACCGAAAAATCAATCAAAAATAAATATCCAAGGGCACCTTTCACCAATGCCAATAAAGTTGCCATGAGGCATATATGCAACATTGAATAACTAAAAGGAGGCTACAACGACAACATCAAGAAACAATTTCCTTAACAACATAAGACACAACTGCCTCTAGATACACACAAAAGAAAATGCAAGGGAAGCTATCGGAGAGTGTCATCACACAATCCTACATGGGTTATCTTGACTACCTTTCTCTAGGCGCCGACCCCCATCTATAGTTATCCTGACATCCTCTCTAGGCACTGACCCCATAGGGTGACTTGTGGGGAACCGTTAACCTCTTGTGAAGACAAGGCAACGATCTTGCCAACCATGACCTTCTTGGCCCACCTTTAGTCTATGGAAGCCCTAATAGGTGGACAAGGCATCCATAATTATCTTATTAATGTTTTACCACCCACCCATTAATTAATTAATTAGGTTATCACTTGTAACTCTAACTCTAACGTGGGTTATCCTAATAACCCCTTTGTGCACCGATGCCCACGTAGAGCCACTCTCCCTAGAAACCCAAAACATAACATCTAATTCCAAGGGGTTGTACCAACAAGAAAATTGAATCACAAAATGGAAAATCCACGAGGAAAAACCATCTCGCCAATAAACATATGTAGAAACACCCATATAACAAGTGCAACCCAAGTGTAAACTCAAAACCACAATAATAGTCAAAATATAGACAAGTGTCAAATTAAAAGACCGTAAAACAAACCACCATTTTCCCATGCCTCTGGAAGTCTTAAACACCAACTTAAGCTCCTATAGAAAAATAAACTAACTTAAGGGTTTCCCACATGACCATAACCTAATTAAGCAAAACAACAGTTAACTCAATGATAATTCAAGAGTTAAACAATTACGTACACAAGTTTTCTATAATTTAACAAACACAATTTAACATATCTCATTGCACAATTCTACCAAGAACCATACATAATTAATTTTACCCAACATATTTAATTTTAATAAAAATCATTCAACTTACTAAATTAAAAATGCTTATTTCTAATTTAGTCGATCACACCAGAACACCAAGCATTGTAATTTTCATCATAATATTTTTCCATAATTTCAACAAATATAAAGATATACATATATATCGATCTATATATACACACACATACCATATTATAGGTATTTATATACACACAAACATATATATATATAATACATATATATATATTTTACATAACTCATATAATTAAATTGGCATAATAAAATTAACAATATAACCCCTACATGTATTCACATACACACACACACATATATATATACATATATATTTAAATAATATATATATATATATATAATATAAAAATATATTAAATTTAATAACAAAAAAGATAAATGAAATTTAAATTAAATAATTTTAAATTTAATAAAATAAATTTTATTAAACAAAATTGAGGAGAGATCATGACCCCTGACATGGGGAGGTCAGCAGCCTCATTACGTGATGTGTGTGCCCTCAGAACCACAAGCACATACTTAACCATGGGTGGCTATGTCCCCCACTCACAGCAGGGGCGGGGGTGGGTTTGGCGCCGCTGACCCTCCCCCAACCCAATAAATTTTTGTAATTATTTTTTTGTAAGTTTTTTTTTAAATGAAACAAAATTTCCAGATATAGGGTTTTCAACAACATCTTGACAAATATTCGACTGGGGATTTAAAAAAAATCCAAAATAACATATATATATTAACAAAATATGTTGTTATATTCACAGCAAAATCGGGTATTTTTCTCAAACAAACTATAGATCTCAACATGTAGATTATATCAACAACATAAATTTAATTTTTCTCCAAACAATCAATAATTTCTCCAATCAAAATTTCAACAACAAAATAAATTGGAGAAAAGAAAATAAGAGGGTTACACTTTCTCTTCTATTTTCAATTCAACAAAATTCAATTTTCTTTAAACACACACTAGTAGAAACATGGGAAATAAAACATTTTCATTTTCATACGGAAATAAGATAAATAACAAGAGAGGAACCTAGCATCCTGCGTTTGATGCCAAAGCAACGAGCACAACAACTCTCCTTCCTCTTTCGAAAACAATCTTCACCAACTCCTTCCTTCCTCAACAAATTCTTCTCCAATCTCTTATTCAAGCTAAATTCTGAATTATCAATTTCTTCTTATAGACAAGAGAGAGAAGCACAATAATAATTTTTCTCAAGCACTCTGGTTACTTCTTCCAAAAACACACACCATTCCCATGAAGAAACATTCCTCTTTTTTCACAATGATGAAATAAAAGAAACCTCTTCCTTTCTTGAAAAATCCACAACATGCATTGGTTCTTTTTTGATTTTAAAGCTCACAATTAACCCTCAAAATTAATTAAAAATTCCTTTATTTTAATATTTATCCTCAACATGATAATATCATTAAATTTTATAATTTTAATTTTTTGAAAAAAAAATCTATAATTATCAACAACATTATTTATTTAAATTAATTAATTTATCCCTATTAATTAATTAAACAACTTTTAATTTAACAATCTTTTAAATCTAACAATTATTATATCAATTAAATAACATTATTACTCTATTAAGAATTAACAACTACAAACATTAATTAAATCACACATAAAATCGAGATTAATTAAATAACAAATATTCACAATTTCAAATAAATAACCAACACCAATCCATACAGAAACAAAGATGGGGTCATGGACAATGACACCGTAAGACTCACAATGGGGTGACAAACTTGGGACGGGAACACTTATCAACTCCCTTTTCAACATCATACCCATTGGGTTTATGGACACGCTCAAACCTGCCAAGCAAGTGGAGTCGGTGTCTTGTACTTGCATCCTACATATAAACAAATGTCAAGTAGCATATAAATCTCCAATGCAGACACACCGTGAAATGTAGTCATGAGGTAGCAGGGCACTCGCGAACGAGTGATGCTACTTCGTCCTTTCACCAAAACTCACTAGAAAACACATTAGAATCCATAACAACATTAAACCACAACATCACCACATATATTATTTAATGAAAACCATAACATAACCAAATAACATAATCACCACATAATGTATCATCAAACATCATAAGTAATATCATGTGCATCAAACCAACTAACTAGAAAATCCACACAAATCAATCCGGTGAAATAATCACCATCACAAACCAAGTACAGAACCAACACAAAAGAGTATGTAAAATTATCAGCAACACGAGGGGTATTACAAGGAGTATTAATTGATTAACTATTGCTTTTTGATTTCATTTACAATTGGCTATTTATCAAATTGTAAATCTCTTGTGTAATTAGTATGATTATGGATTAAGAATATATATATATATATATATATATATGGAAACTAATTGATTATAATAGTTATATGAAGTGGATTCTCTTATATTTATTGATCATTTTCTGAATTATTCAATAGTTATGAGATTGATTAAATTGTGTTACGAAGTTAGAGAACTTATTCAAAATGAACTTGACAACTTTTGTTAAGTTGAATTCTTTTAATTCACATAATGAATGAATGTTATTTTATGTTAGTTTCATAGTAGTTTAGGGTATGGTGTCCTTGTTTAATTATGAGAATGTTTTATGGAATTAAGATTTACTCTTCAATTAAAATATATCGATTCCTCTTCTTTATGACATTTTGTAATTATGGAAATTTAATACAATAAAATATCGTTTCTTTTATAATATATTTATATAGGTATGTATATATTTTATATATTTATTATTATAAGTAATTAGGAGTTGAGTATGTTTCTTTTGATATTATTGGGCGGTTTATATATGTAAAAGTACATTTAAAGATTGAATATTGATTAGTTAATATATTATAATTATAATATTATATATACATGTAATGTATTGAAGTGATAGAAAAAATGATATGGTCGTCTTGTAATTTAACGATTTTATTAAAAATTAGAAGAGTTCACTACTGAAATGAAATTAATTACATTTAGTTAGGTTGCTTATACCAATTTCCTTCATAGATAAAATTAGCTAGCTTATACTGTTGAGTGAATAAGTAATGATAAATTTATGGAAAAATGTTTAGGTTAGTTGTCTAATAAAATTGGTGAATTTGTAGATTCCTTTATTGATATTAAATGAGTAATTTAAGATGAATAAATATCTTTCTTTTATACAACATTAAATATTTAAGTAATTTAATTTTTAAGAGAATTAGTTATTTAAGTGATTAAATTAAATTAGGATTAAGGAAGATAATAATTTTATTTAATTTATATATATTGAGGAAAATTGGCCCATCTAGATAATGGAAGGACTTAATTAAATTAAAGTAGATTATTTTGTTTGTTGATTATCTTCTTACCTAACTAATTTGTGAAACCCCTAAGTAGCTTAGTTCAAGTGAATGATTGTTAATATTGTATGATAAATATATCATAAGGGAGATAGTGGTATAGCTAGATATTGAAATTGTGATGACCAAATGTTCTATCCTTCTAATTGTGATTTATTTCATAAGGGATATTAGCAAATAAGATAGAGTTGAGGTATTAGTATCGATTTCCTTTAATGGTTTGGTATTTATCTATTGGTTAATATAACCTAATAGTAGTTAGTTGATTTAGTGGATTTAGTGGTCGTTACAAAATAAATAGATTATTTTCAGTTGAATGGTTTTATTTTGGGTGGGAAAATAGGATGTATTTGATTATTAAAAATGTTTCCTAATAGTCATCTCTCCGTATGTGTTAGAGAAATGTAATGATGAGTTAATATTCTTGGAACTTATTGCTCTTGATGTTTTAGTGAAACTAGAAAGATGATTTAAATGTTTTGATGTTTATTGTTTTTGATTTGTTAGAAAAAGTAAACTGTGTGTGTTAAAACAATTATTGGGATATTTAGAATTTATGCTTCTTTAGTTATTTTAAATTATGAATGGATACAAGGTACGTGATAATTTATTTTTCTTTAGGGTTTATTCATTGAGGGTATTCGTGTGTTTAAAGGTTCATTTGATGTTTTCATTTTGATGTGTCTACCCTTTGAGTTGCTTGGTTTTGGCAGTGATTTTATTCATTGGATTGATGTGTTGGATTAGTGGAGTCTGGGTGAGTTTGTAATGGTGCAAAATAGAAGTAGTGTTTAATCTTGGAGTAATTATGTTGTGATGCAAGGATTGGCGCAGAATTGAATACCGTGTCGCTCACCGATTATTATGGTTGACTCTGGTAAAGGAATTGATTATATTTTAGCTTGGATTGAGTTCTCAAGATTTCATAGCTCTCGTCCCAACTTTAGTTGGTTAAGGTGTTCCCTCGTCATAGTATTTTTCCATCATGGGTCTCGACTCTCCCAAGACTCCCATGGTACCCATTGGTGTGTCCCCGCCATATCTGATTTCAAATACTTGGGTAGAAAAGTTTACCGCTAGTTGGGGTTATATAAAATGCGGCTACACCCATTCCCCATTTTTAGAGTTTCAAGATTTCCTTATGGTGTTACTACACTTATTCTTCACTTGTCATTTGTGATTGTGGATTGCTTTTATATAGGAAATTTGTGGTTCTTGATGTGAGTCTTTCTCTTGTACTAATTTTGAAAAGAGAGGACTTTATGTGATGACTTTCTTGTAGTCATATTTTGAGATGGTTGGAAACCCGAAGAGTTTGAATTACCTTTAGTAGGAGTTTGTGGATATTTGGTGTTTTAGGCTTCCAAAGGCAAAGGTAAAACTTGCTTTATATTGATTTTCTATGATTGGACCTTTGTGATTCACTGATATTTTTCGGATTTGACCTTCTTGATGTGGATTTTGGGTGAGAAGGTTCATGCCTCACATAATGCGATTGGTTCTCAAGGATTTTAGTGCTTTTTATGTGATTTTGGTACAACCTTGATTTCATAGGCTGCTCATGCTACTAGGAGAGTGGCTCTTCGGGGCCAACGCGACAAAGGGAACCGATAACCCATGGAAGAGTTTTGTGTAATAAGTGATAACCTAATATAATTAACTAATGGGTTTGTGCAAGTTCACACTAAATAAGATAAGTAAGATGCCTTGCCCATGCTGTTAGTGCTTTCACAAACTAAGGATGGGCTGAGAAGGCCATGGTTGGAAAGATCACTACCTTGTCCTCATGAAAGGTTAGTGGTCCTGCATGTGTCACCCTATGGGGCCAGTGCCTAGTAAGGGACAGCCAGGATAACCATACATGGGGGTCGACGCTTAGTGAGAGGCATCCAAGATAACCCATGCTAGGGCCATGCGATGACACTCTTCCTATAATATCCCTTGTATTGTTTTTGTGTATCTTTGGAAGTTTTCATTTGCAAGTAGCCGTTTTGATGTTGTTATTTATGTTTATTGTTATCCTTGTTTGTTGAGTCATGTTGCTCTTTCCGCTTGACTATTATTTTGACATCTTGCAAGTAGCCTTTTGATATTCCTGTTAATCATGTTTCTTGTTACTTTTGTGTTGTTGAGTCTTGTTGCCTTCTGCTTGACTGTTTCTGGGTTGTGGGCCTTTCTTGTCATCTCCTAGCATGGGGGGTGGGCCTTCGGATCCACGTGGTTAGGTGGAACATGATTTTCACCCCATTGGGTTCCTATTTAGTGTTCATGAAGCATGGAGTTCGTGTTGTTGTAGAGGATCTAGAGCTTCGCCACAATTCAAGTATATCATGTTTAGTTCTGTATTACTCTAGTATTTGTTGTATCTTTCCCACTTTGTGTTGGGAGGCACAAATGTGCATATGTACTCCTAAAATGATGTAATGTACTCCTGAAATGATGTAGTGTACTCTTGAAATGGATGTAATGTATTATTTTACCTTTGTATACCTTATGAGGTTATTGATTTGTGGTAGCCTTCATTTGATGTGTTGTATCTACGAAAATATGCTCCATTGAATTCTCATGATTATAGTATGTTATGGTTTTCCTATGTGGATGTTTCTTATTGATGGATTATAATGGATGTTTGATTATTTTAAACATATGCTATATCATGGTTTCATAATGTAATTCTTGGAATTCATTTGTTATCATCATGATATGATTTTAGGTTTCGTAATGCCATCACGAGTACCCTAGAGGATGTAGTTGATATTATAATTGTATAATTTCCTTATATGTAATGTATGTTAGTGTTATTTTGATGTAATGTTCTACTTCCAAAAAAAATTAAATTGTGTGGTAATTTGTTAGTTTTTGTTGTCCTTTGGGATTCGCACGATGGGATGTTACATATTTCTTCACCATTGGCTTCAATTTACCATTCTGGAGGTCTGTGTAAGATTTCATGTCCAATTGCGCATAAATGCAAACTTACTAAAATAGTAACCCTACCAAATTTAGCCCTTATTGAAAATAAACGACATTTTTTTTTGGGTGATGCAAGATTTGTCTTACACCCTGGATGCTCCTGCATCACTATAGCTTGATGAAGAGGTTATAATATTATTCAAATACACATTAGGAGGTTGTGGAAAAGGGGAATCATGAATTATTTAATCAAGTTGAATAACTCTATAGTTGAAGAAGCTATGTGGAAAAATAATGATTTTGTGTAGAAGAACCCATAATTATTTATCATTGAGGATAACACTTCTTTGAAGAGGGGGAATACTATGACCTTAATATTATAGTATAGGATAACATAGGGTTATGAGTAGTTATCTTGTGGCTACTTTAACTCTTAATTAAGATATATGATCATTAATATAGTCTCATATAGATAGTTAAGTTGGCTTGGGTTGCATATAAGGCATAAGTATGGAATATATAAGAGGTAGTGGTTAGTTTATGATCATCATATTGCCAATTGTATTGTTCTTGTAGAATTTTGAAGGTTTTACCAATTGAAGGGGTTTATTATTCTAAAGTGTTATCAAGTATTTGTAACATATTTTCTATTATATTCATCTCTTGTGTAGATTTTTTTTATAAATTATTCTAATACCTAAGGCTAGGGAGTGTCAACATAGGTGATGGGTAGGACATTATCAAACCACAACATGAATATAACAATGATTGTGAGTGGGTAATCACCTTCATTTTTGGGCTTAACTAAACCGAGGAGGGTATTCCTAGAGTATGCTTAACAAGACATCTAATTAATTATGATGAACATTAGTAAACCATTAACAACCATACCTAATGTATGATTGAACCAAAGATTTGTCACTAAGAAAAAGACCAAATAGTTTCTTGTAAAACCTCTTATTGATATAATAAATATATCCTTGTACAATAATTTAAATATGGTAACAATAATTTTCCCTAGTTCCCCAACAAATGATTATATTTAAAATTTTATACATAGGTGCAATTTGTAGGTATGCATGACACGATTCTATAGCAATTTTATCTATTTGTGTTCACATATAATACCAAATTGTAAAAGCATGCATAACTAAAATATAACCTTAAAATAATAAGGATAGATGCACAATTAAATGAAATGTGTTTGGGTTATTGTAATGCCGCAAGTCAGCATGCTCAAAACAAAATTTGATTTTTTTTTTGTTCAAAACAAGGTTTTTAATGCAAAATATGTTGCACCTACACAAAAAAATGCACGTAAGTTTCATGTGAAACATAATGAAACAATGAAAAAAACAAAAATATGACCTCACCATTGCATAAGAAAGGTGGAAATAACACAATATTTAACACTCATGGGATAAATCTACTATGAAAAACATATGAGAGAGAGGATGAAACCTATATGATGATAGGTTGCTAATCCATGATCACATTATCTCGAAACACCACACTAGGATAGGATGATGGAGTGTAACGCCTCACCAAGGAACCCCAAAGGACAACACTAACTATGCCACATTAATGGAACAGCTTTTTTCTTAAAAGAGATAACAACATAATAATCTAAATCTAGGTCCTTTAAGGTTCCTCAATTGTGCTACTAAAAAATATAATAATTAAGATAACTAGGATCATTTCATTAACCTTTCAGATGACATGAGTTATCTAACATGCAAGGTTCATTTAAAAACACCACATTAAATGTTTTAACATTATTTACTTTCATAACATATCAACTGATAATCAACATTAAATAAAACATTTCTAGCCAACTAACATATGCAAGATCTATCACTTTACAATATTCATTACAAGATAGTTCACCAATATCTATTACATCATCACAATATTTAGAATAATGCTTCCCTGAGTACATGTGGGAAGAATACATCAAATTACAATAAGAGATACAAATATTATACAATCGAATACATATACATAAAAGGTTGCCTTCTCAAACTAGAATAGGAGTCCACAACACAAGGAACAATCTCCACGCACATGAACATGCATCAAGAATACCCAATGGAGGAAAAAACACCAACCTCCCGATCATGTGGAACCCTGAGGTTCACCCACTGTGCTAGGAGATAACACAAGGTCCCATATCATATAGACAGTTAAGAAGAAAACATGCTAACATAATCAAGGGCTATACATGATTCGAACACAACACTAACATCGCTTCTAGAAGCATTCACACAATAAAATGAGAAAACACAACTAGGGAATGCTAGACTGCAATAGGGAGGAGTGTCATCACATAACTTGATGTGTTATCATGACAGATCTTCCTAGGCCTTGACCCCCATCCCAAGTTATCCTGGTAGCCTCTACTGATCCCTGTCCCCCATACAAACTCATACAAAATTAATGTACCTTTCATGAGGATAAGGCAGTTGATCTTGCCATTCTAGGCCTTCCCATCTTATTTCAAGCCTAAACAAGCACTT
>VDFB02328734.1:0-12809 GCA_007258455.2 Sequoia sempervirens | reverse complement strand
TTCTCTAGCTTCACATAAGAGGCCTTTTAAGGGGCTCAACATGAGGAATAATACACATGAGTCGTTGCCAAGATTTTTGAGCACACCTAGAATTTACTAGCCAAAGAGAGCGGCTTGGTAACCCAAAATGCCAACTTCTTCTCAATTTCAAAGAAAAACCGCTTGCCAGAGATCAGTGGAGGAGGCTTGAAAAGTGAAAGTGATGTAAAGAAATCTGATAATTTCCCTTGGGGCAATCCACTTCCACCCAAATTGTTCAATCCAAAGAGGGTTGGGAAGCACGAACTGTTTGAAATACAAAGTTTTGTGCCATTAGATGGCCGAACCAGAAGTCAAACAAAAGGACATGAGGCATTGAAGAGAAACTTTGACATTGTTTTCTTCTTTTAGCAAGCTAAGGAAGGAATCATCAGTAAAGTGGCAATTGAGAAGCTGAGACAGCGAGTTGGGCAAAGAAATTCCCTAGACAAGCCCTCAAGAAATGGAGTGAGCAAGGAGGTAGCCATAACCCTCAGCTACCAACACATAAAGTAAGGGGGCATGCAGGAAACCTTGATAGATTGAGCAAAACAAACTGAAAGATGGGGACTAGAAGCCATTAATGGTGATGCAAGCTGAAGCTTCAGAGAACAACATTTTAACAAACTGAATAAAATTAGGAACAAAGCCCAACGCAAAATGCATAGCCAGAATGAAAGGCCACTCAATGCAATCACAAGCCTTAGCAAAGTCGATTTTCAAGAAAATTGCCTTTTGATTGGAGCATCTTGCCCACTCCATTCCTTCCCAAACAACAATTATGTTGTCTAGGATGAACCTGGATTTAATGAAAACAGTATGTTCAGAGTACACAATCTGAGGTAAAGGATGGCAAATTTTCAAAGCAAGGGCTGACAATAATTTTGTAGGTGGAACCTATGAAAAATGGGGGAATGAATGATGATGTATTCACACCCACTTTCAAAGAGATTCCACTCAAGGATAACCCTGAAGATCTCAATGCAAAAGAGAAACAGATCTTGCAATAGGGTTGTCCTAGGGATTGAAAATGATCTAATGAGCGGTTCACCAACAAGTTCAAACTTGGAAAAGACAATGAAATGTAAGATGTAATGCAAAACCCTAATTTAATGTAGTTACCTATAAAATGGCTTAAAAATGCAAACAAAATAGAATAGAAAGACAAAAAGATGAATAGTGTGCACTTGGAAATTTGGAAGTGACTAGAAGGAGCTCTGAAATTTTGGAAATCCTGACTTTTTGACCTAGTGGGACTCATTTGCCATTCTAGGCAAATCAGTCCTAGTTTTGAATTTTGCACAAAAACAAGTTTCGGGCAAATGGGTATCCAAATCTACAAAAATCTTTGAAAACCATCTATAGTGGGACTCATTCGCCACATGTGGCAAATGAGTCCAGTTTGGATTTTTTGGAACTTCAAAGTTCTAATCTACACAGGTCTCAGTCTACTCAATCTGCTCCTCTAGATTTTAGGATCCGAAACTCCGATTTCGGGGCTGTAGATGACCTTTTAGTGAAGATTATGACCTTGCAAATGGGGAGACAACTCCAACAAGCTTGTAACCTAATCTTTAATGATCTTCAAGTCTTCAAAGCACCTAAATCTGCAATCACACAGAGAGAGAAAAAGTGTTGATTGTTAGGGAATAGGGGTTTTCCTTGGTCAAACCCCTTTTAGGCAATTAAACCAAATGATGAAATAAGATAATGAAGCATGAACATGAAATAATGTAATTAGAACCTTGCCATGATGATGGAACTTGAATTGCTGCAACAATTGATGAAGAATCTTCCCTTGAATGATCTTGAAAGCTATCTTGATGGCCTTGTGAAGACTTGGAACGCTTAACTCTTGAATGCTTCACTTGATGACATGAATGCTTATGATGAAATAATGATTTAAAAGCTCATTTATATGGGCAATCCACTCAAATGACTGTTAATTTGATCCCCAAGGCCGGCGTAGGAGAAATTTAAACTTAAAACCCAGTTTTTCCCGCTCAAACCTCGAAAATAGCTCAAATGGGACTCATTCACCCAAGGTGACGAATGGGTCCCACAGGGGCTATTTTTCCTGCTAGAATGTCGAGGAGTGAAGAAATTAAGCTTATATATTAATTTTGTCAAGTTTTTGATTGAAATATGCCTTGGGATGCACAATATAGGGTCATAGGGGCCTATTAATGATGATATAAAGGTTATAAATACAAGAGGGCCCAAAATCCAATGTGAAAGTGTAAGTAAATACACTTTACAACATTAAATTAAAGTTGAATTGGGTCTATTTAGTTTAGAAGGGCCCTAAATCCCATGTGAATGTGTAAAACACATTACAACACTAGATTAGGTCTACTTGGTTTACAAGCCTTCCAAATTCAATGTGAAAATATAAATAAATACATTTTACAACATTGAATTAGGGAAAAGTTAAGTTTATTTAGCTTAAAATGGGTCCAAGACCTAATATGGATGTGTAAAACTCACCACAACACTAGATCAAGGCAATATCAAGTCTTATTTGTCATTAATTATTCTCAAATCAAGCAAGGAAAAGGAAACTTTTTCCGATGTTCCATCTAACCCCCACTTTAGTGAGAGGATGAACTTACTTCAAAGTCACACTAAAGTAGACATTCAAGAGGGGTCCAATTGTATGAATGCGGGTGGTCCAGAATAACAAAGATCGAGGAGGTGGTCAAGCCCCCAAGATCCAAGATCCTAAGTCAAACTGACATAATCATGAAAAGACGCGCACAAGATGCATGAACATGCAATGTCAATAACTAAAAGAATGGAAAACAAGTAAAAATCAAAATAAGGTGGATCAAAGATGCGCTCACTCTAGGGCCACAAAACATCAGGTTGTCTGTGGGGTGAGTTGCCCCAAAGAAGTGGTTTAGTGAGAAAGTCATGCTAGTGTGTCGGCTTCTCATCGTATAATGAAAAATTCATGCAAGTGTGTCAACTTCCCATCATACTAACCATACCAAAGTTATCCTCTTGATAACTTTGATAAGGCACCACAATGTTATGCTTTTTGTAAATGCTTTTGTTATGTAAAAATTTTGTTAAAGGGGATTTTGCTTTGTTAGTGTAAGGTCTCCTTCTTAGGGAGCATTGTGCCTAGTGTCTCCAAGAGAGGACAAGTCAAAATTGTTAGATCGCCACCCATCAAATGCTTCGTTTGCATCATGTAATATCAGGAGATTGTACACTCTTGGACGACATCAGACCCAATGACACCACCAAGAAGTGGACACATCACAAGAAAAAAGAAAAATCACGCCATGAAATTTTTTTCTAAAGATGTCATCTATGTATGCCCCCACTTTAAAGTGGTTGCTACATCATCACTATGAGCAATTACTTTGTTGTACCCCAAATTTAAATTTTTGCTACACTTAGGAATTTTGAAGAAATGAGTAAAAGTATCGTCAAAATAATCAAAAAAGGTCAAAATTGGGGTTTGCATGTCTTGCATGAGGGGAAAAAACTCAAAATTTTTAAAATCTGATGATTTGGATCTGCTCAGAGCGACCAAATATACAAAAACCCAGATCTCGGTTTTTTGACCCTACTTTTTAGGAAAATTGCTATTTTTAGAAACTTTCTAAAAATAGAAACTTTTTATGGGTTTTTTCTGGGTTTCTATTGAAATGGATGCTAGCAAAATTTTCTAAAAATAGAAGGTTTGGCTGTTAGGGTTCAAACTGATTTTGATTGGTCAAAAATACTTCTTCATCAGGCTGGTGTAGTCAGAATCACAAAACAATCAATTTTGCCCTAGTGGGTCTATTCTACTTTTTCAATTTCAGAAAGCATTTCGGGAAGCTCCAAAGCCATTAATGGACGTCAATCTGCTGCCAGATATCAGATTCAAACATTCAAATGCTCGACGTGCACATAAATCGAAGAATGGAGAAAGGAAGCTATCAAAGTTGAAAAGTGCAAAATTTTGGCTAACATTGGAGACTTCAGGCGCCCCAGCTCAGTCTAGGCGCCTAAACCTTCATGCCTCAAAAAAAATTTCATCATCAGAAAGCGAGGCAAAGGCAAGCACATGGAACGAAGGAGAAAGTTGAAATTTGCAGAATAAAAACTAAGTCTGTAAGCTATGGGTGCCCCAGAGGGAGATAGGTGTCCAAATTTTTGAGGCATCAAATGATGAAATCATGGTTTGTGCTCCCAGGCAGTGTTGTTGACAATCTCCTCAACTCCGCAGTGAGTCTAGCAGCACAGTCATCGGATCACCAAGTTAGCCTTAATCACAGATTGATCGAAGGAGTTTCAACCAAGTGAAAATCAAGCAAAAATATTCTAAGTCTGGGAACTCTGGGCGCCTCAGGTGGCCAGGGGCACCCAGCCTTTTGGAGGATCAAATACAGTAGTTAGGGTTTTCAAATGTGCTCAATATCTCCAGGATTTTGTCAGCTTCGCAGTGGATGTCTTCGTTAGATCATCAGACTTGTCAATCACTGGAAAATCTAGATCAAGCTGAAGGAATAACATGAAAGTCCAAATTTGAAGAATGAAAATCTAACAAAAATGGCTAAGTCTGGAGGAGATGGGCGCCCCAAAAAGAGATAGGCGCCCAAGCTTTTGAAGGCCTAAATGGATGAATTTGTAGTCAACATCTCCAACATGACTTCTTCATATTTGATCAAGCTTTCCAACGCAATCATCAGCATGTCAATCAGAGGTTTCAATCACAAGATATCGAAGGCGGAACAGAGGGAGAAACATGAGCAAAATCACATAAGCCAAAAGCAAGGTGGAAAACACAGAAAATAAACTAACTCTGGAGGACTTGGGTGCCCCAGGTAGCCAAGGGCGCCCAAGCTTTTGATGGATCTGAATAAGTTTTTAAGGCTTGGCCTCTCCAGAATAATCTTCTCAGATTTAGATAAGCTACACAACGGAACCGTCACCCAAGTCATCGGACCTCCCAAACTCCCATAATCAAGAACTCATCAGAAGAATAGAAGAGAGTGAAAAATCAAAAAAATATTTCAACTTTGGAAGAGTTGAGCACCCCAGGTAGCCAGGGGCGCCCAAGGATTTGAGGCCTTGAAATCAGTTTTCAGGAGATATCACTCCCATAAGAAATTCATCAAGCTATCCAACGAGTCTAGCCATCAATTCATCAGACACACTAATCACCCAGAAACGGGAATTCATCAGAAGATCAAGGAAAACACAGAAGTTGAATGTCAAAAAATGGCTAACACTGGCAAGTTTTGGCGCCCCAGGTAGCCTAGGGCGCCCAGCTTTTTGAGGGGTCAAATGAAGTTTTTATCAAAAGAAGCCTCAAGGACAACTTCGTCAAAATCAGTTAGGCTTCGTGATGGATCACTCTGTCAGTTCACAAGATCCTCCGAGCATCCAAAAATCGAAGATCAAATAGAGGCTAAAATCAAGCAAAAAGGTTGAAAATGTTGAAAATTTGGCGAAGTCTACCAAGCAAAAGTGCCCCAATCCAAGAGAGGCGCCCAAGAATTCATGCCTTACTCATATTTTCAAGTTTCATCCTCCAACATTCCAAACAGTGTCTACATTCAATGAACCTGCTAAGGATAAGCTCTGAAGGATTTAAAGCAAAAAGAAAGAAGATTCTCTCAAACCTCATCTTATTTAAAGAGAGCTTTTGCCTTTCATTATTCATTTTGCAGGTTGGCGTCCAGAGCAAGAAGATTTTCCCTTTTCTCTCAACAAAGATTTGAAGACCCAAACGACAAGATTTTTTGGTGTTCTTCGTGGTTTCGAGATCAGTGAGCAGAGAGGAATGCTTTTTCATGGTCCAAACTTCTAGGGCATTACTTTTTCAAAGCAACCACTCAGTTTTTTCCATTTCTGATCACATGGGTCTCTCCGCTTTTTCATCCTCTTCAACATTAAGAAAATTTTCCCTCTTCTAGAAACTACTTTTTGGCCGCTTTTTCAGAATAGATTTTTCTTTTTCAGTTTTTGAGCATCTGGGTTTCTCCGGAATGTGATTTTCTACAAAACCCAAGTCCCAGCCTTTTCAAAGAAATTGTTTTTTCAAGGCAGATCAACATTCTATTTACAGCAACACTCTCCACTTAAAAATGAGAAACAAATAAGGTTTTGGAAAATATGGATGAGATTTAAAGCTACAATCATCTAGAAGCTTTCTTTTCGTTTTCTTTCTATTCTTGTCTCAATTTTTATCTACTCTTTGAAGAAGAGAAAGAAAAAAAAAATGTAATAGTTGGAATTTCCTATTTTCATACTTCTTAGGTCGATAGATGTTGTCTTCTTTTAGTTATAGAAATAAAGCTTGCTTGCTGAGCAAGCCTTAGTTGTAAAAGTAAGGAGGCTTTAGGGTTCCCTACTCCTCTGCTTGTTTATAAATAAGAGCAACCTTGCTCATTTATTTTCAACGGTTATTGTTATAGCAAATTGCAAGCCTGTAATGCTGCAAGTTGTTATTCAATGTCAATTCACTTTGTGTAAGAGCAAATTGCATGCCTCTTTAGCTGCAAGTATTGTTCAGTGCAAGTGTTTTGTGTCAATGTATTTTGGTTAGATGGCTAAAGTGTAAGCCTATGTTGCTACAATCCTGCTGTCCTGGAAGTGTAATCTCTTGTTCCTGAAGTTTGAGAAAATAAAGTC
This sequence comes from Sequoia sempervirens, assembly GCA_007258455.2. NCBI lineage: Eukaryota > Viridiplantae > Streptophyta > Pinopsida > Cupressales > Cupressaceae > Sequoia > Sequoia sempervirens. The sequence continues at coordinate 6,155 of VDFB02328734.1, read as the reverse complement.
TTGTGCCTGCTTTGCTGCCTTGATATAAAGTCTCAGATTTCCATTTATTGTGTTATGCTTATATGGTCTTTATTTCAGCTTGCATTGAAAGTAAGTAGATGTGTGCTGGAAAAGAGTTTATTTAAGTATTTTGTCAAAAAATCCTTCCTTGTCCATTTCTAACTCTCTTGTTATGCGTTTACTTGAGAAGTTAGAAACGTCATTAGAATAGGCTTAGTTGTAGTTGAAATTCTAAAACAGAAAATCTCAGCTACAGCGTTTGAGTTTTATAAACTTGTGCTCTTAGCTGAACCAAGATAGGCAAATTAGTTTTAGTTTACTTTCTTTTGAGAAACATCAGCAAAGAGGGAGCTTCTGCTCCTAATTTAAGAGCAGGTTACTGCACATAGCTGTCTATTTCCAATCTGCATTCCAGAGGTGCGGATTGAAACACCAACAGTTTTTTGGTGCCCACCGTGGGGCATGAGGCATACAACTTCAAGAAAGCTTATGCTTTATGACACAGGAATGACCATCTGGCACCCTATTGCGTGATCCAGCCAGAAGAAATGGGTGATAACAACAATAATGTTGGAAGGAATCTGAGACGTCCATCCCCATTACCTTGGGGCAACATCATTGTACCTTTGGATTTTAAGGGAAAATCATGAGTTACCTAAAGGGTCAAGGAAACACATTCCCTGGTTTCATGGCGACGGGAGTCAACATCCTAATGATCATCTTTTCGCCTTCTCAAGGGCCTATGACATCTTGCATGTGGCACATGAAGACATTGCGGTGCGTCTCTTTGTGAAGACTCTTGTTGGGAATGTTGTCGACTGGTTCATTCACCAGGAGCCAGGAATTATTACAAGCTGGGCAACTATGAGCGAGAAATTCTTGGTGAGATTCAAGCCCGTTGAAGACAGTCATTGGTTGTTTTCCCAACTTACAAATTCAAAGGAGTATAATGAGCCCATGAGGGTGTTTGTAGCAAGATTTAATCATCTTGTTACACGGCTTTCTTATACACTTAAACCATCGCCGGAGATTCTGATGAGCTGCTTCATAAATGCTCTTCCATCAGAGATAGCCTTCTTCTTGAAGACAAAAAGACATGCAAAATTGATGGATTCGCAAGAACACGCCATCGAGTTGGAGGATAATATGATTACTTCTGGCATAATGAAGAAGGATTCAATCAGACCCCTAGTTCAGAATTCTGCGGATCCACTGCTATAGGAGGTATCCAATGAGATGCTTGCACTACCACCACAATAGTATCAACCTCAGCAGTCGTATCAGCCAGGGAGAGATGATTTTCAGCCTTACAACAATTACAGGTCGTGGTTTCTAGCACCTCCACCAAGACAAACAGTTGAAGCTACACCACACACAACATTTTGTTCCTTTCATGATACCAATTAACATATCGGTTCTACATGTCCACCCAGTTCCAACTTTGTACCAACACCAAGTTTGAATGTTGTCTTACCACAGACGGACAACTTTGATGGCGACTCCGCTCTGGGATACTTTCAAAGAGAACCCGCTACTAAAGAAAAAGAAGACCAACGCCACTACTCTCTTACAGCAAATCATGGAAGACACTCTTTGCCTATGTTTACAAGTGCTTTGCACTTGCAAGCGTAAAAAGAAGAAGAGAGGCAGAGAGCTAAAGAACAAGAGAATGTTAAAGTGGTTGCTCAAGACCCATCTCCAGCCAATTTTGACATTGTAAACTCCATGATGAAGACCAAGGTTGATATTTCACAGTTGGAGTACCTTTGTGATCATCTTGAGCAGTTGGACAAAATAATCAATGTAAAGAGAGAAGCTTCAATTCAGCCTGCATTGCTCGAGTCATCTGTTCCAGTGAAAGAAAATCCCAAACCTTTCTATATATCTTTGTGTATAGGAGGATTTAAACTGAGCAATTGCATTATTGATTCAGGAGCCTTAGACAACGTCATGCTTCTACAAGTGATGAAAGCATTGGGACTCTCGTGCACAGAAACTCAAAACAAGTGCTATTCACTTCAGTCTGAGTCGGTGTTGTTGGTCAGAAAATTGAAGGATGCTCAAGTAAGGTTGACAGCTTTCCCAGAGAAAAAGATAAAGATGACCATCCTAGTGGCTGACATTTCAGCCAGCTATGGGATGTTGTTGAGCTGGAGCTTCTGCAGAGATCTTGGTGGTGCAATGCAGTTAGATTGCTCGTTTGTGACCATTCCTGTGAAGGAAAAATCAAGATAGAACTTGAGCCCAAATCCCAATTCATGGTGGTGAAAATCCCAAACCCCCCAACCCAAATTCTGTATCAAGGAATGGGTCTCGATAATTATGTGACGTCAGAGATAGAAATTAAAGACCAAAACATTGCTTGTCTAGAAAAGAGATTGTTTGCGTCCCTCTCGATATCTCTGAGACGTGATTGGTTTGATCACACGACCCTCATAGGCCGCATAGGACTGGATAGAGGGTCACTTCGAGCTTGGCTCACTCTTCAACAACAGGATTGATTAGTTGTTCTTCGCTCGCTCAATCGAGAGACTATTTTGCGTAATTGTTATTTTTAGCAGCTCGCAAAGGTGGGACTACCGCTATTTTGGTGAAGTAAAGAGATACTTACATCGTGAATCACTTTAGGTTCCTCAAAGATCGACGGATCACTATCGGGTTAGAACGAGGAAGATATTAATATTTGATCGTATTGATTAAATATTAATTAATTAACGTTTATAATATAAAGTTATAATTTAATAGTATAACTTAAGTGTTTTTCCTTGAGGGGTGCGCCATCATGAAAAGGGGGCCAGTTTGATATTTAATTAAGATTTAAATATTCAGTGGAGAACTATGGAGAATTGAAATTATTAAAATATGAATATTTCATTAAAACCCTATTTCTAAGCAAATCGCACTTTTGAGCTTATTTGAGGATTTTGCATTGGGAAGTGAGCCATTATGAGATTATTGAGTTTGATATTGATCAATTTTGGTCTGAGCTTGAGACTTTAGGGTTTCGTGTTCGATTGCCTTGGGGAACGAGCCATCTCCAACGGAAAGCAATTCAGAGAGTGTGGAATACCACTTGATTTATTGCCACAGAGGTTTTCTCATTCAGAGTAAACTACAGAACTTCAGAGAAGCTAATATTTGCAGAGATTCTTCAGTATTGGTATCCAGAGGTCATCCCTTAGCTTGGGCGCACTATATTAAGAGGTTTAGAGATTGATTTGAGGAGGCCGTACATATTAAATAAGCTGCTGTACTTGGCCGTACTTCTGACAGGCCGTACCATTGCATTTCAGCCGTACTTTCCAGCTTGAAAGAAACGCCTTGATCTGAGGGTTCCAGTTTGCATTAAAAGAGGCGCCTAAATCACTGGATCAATCTGAGCTTGCCAGACGGAGGGAGAAAGGGAGGAATCTAATCAGCCGTACAATTTTGTGCATCTTCAGCAAGCTGTTTATACCAGGTTTTTATGATAAAAATTCATTATTTACTATTGCATGTTATCAGATCATTGTGTATTGAGATCTTTTGAGTCAATAAAAGATACGCCTTCTATCTAGCTTGTATTTGCTACGCACATTGATGATCTAGCAATTTTTAAGAATTTTATTATTATTTTCTGTAAAAGCCGTACTATTCATTATTGCATCAAAAACCCAAAAATTGCAAAAAAAATCACAAAACTTCAAAAACGTCAGAAAAACTTAAAAATATCAGTCAGAGTAGTGTCAGGGGGAAACTGAGGTTTCTACAGTGGTATCAGAGCTTGATTCTGCCATCCTAGGGTTTGGCCATCACATGCAGCCAGAGGAATTTGACACATACAGGTATTATACACGCAGACGTGCCTTGATTGAAAGGCAACGCAGTTTGAGCAGACAGCCAGATATCATGGCTGACAGGAATGATAGGGCTGACAGGATAGATATACCGAGGACAAAGATCCCACAGAACAACCGAGATCAAGATGATCCTGAGGTCTTACTCGCACTCAGAGATCTTCGTGCAGGACAACGTAGATCTGATGATGTATTACAGCAGGTAGCACAGGCACTGCAGAGATTAGGGACTTCGAGGAGACCGTCACCACATCGTGACGATGACAGGAGTGATGCTGGGTCACGGAGGGCACCTAGGACAGTGTCACGGACAGCTGATAGGCCTACAAGGCCTACGTTCACGAGACAGGAGCCCGATGAGGCTATGCCAGAGGAGGATCGGGATGATTTGTTTGCGGATAACCTTATGGCAGCAAACGAGGAGTGGGAGTTGATACCTCCCCGCAGCTAGAGAATGGATCACTTTGACCGCTTTTATCACAATGAGGCTGAACATTGGTCAGGCCTCGCCGATTGGAAACCCCGAATAATGACCTCAAACATGCAACTAACAGGTTGAATCTGGTGATGTTTGATGGTAGTGGGAAGATGACAGCCCAAGCTTGGATTAGCAAGCTTGATACATTCCTTACCTTACGTCCAATGGCTGAGAGAGACGCTATCCGATATGCTACACTGCACCTTGAGGGAGTAGCTTATGACTGGTGGCATCACGGTATGGTGACGCTACATCATGATAGGATCACTTTATATCAGGAGTTCGTAGACAGGTTGGTGGAGAGATTTGATAGGAAGGATCCGGAGACCTACTTCAGAGATTTGGCACAGTTGAGGCAGAGTGGCAGTCTCGAGACTTACATCAGCGACTTTCAGAGACTATCCGTCATGGTTCCGAGCATATCTGAGAGGCGGTTGGTAGTTCTCTTTATGGAGGGTTTGACATAACCACTTAAAGGCTAGATAAAAGCCTTTGATCCTCCATCATTACAGGAGGCGATGAGGAAAGCACGTAACATGGAGTTCGCAGCCCCGTCAAGTAAATTTAACTCCAGAGGTTCCTCATCATTTAGAGACAACAAGGGCTTCAATAAAAACAATGATAAATCTGATTATAACAAAAACAAATCAGATTATAAAAATGATTCAAAAGGTAAATCAGCCTTCCCACCTTTGGATCGTGAGGCCCTGAATGACCTTCGCAGGAAAAAGTTATGCTTTTACTGCAAGGGACCGTATGATGCCAATCACGATTGCCCTCTAAGACCTAAGGGCAAGGCGAATCGTGTTATGTGGGCATATTATGAGGACTCAGAATCAGAAAATTCAGAGCAGCCAGAGCATTCAGATGATCTTCGAGTCGAGACTCCAGAAAGCATAGGAGCGCAGGTAGAGCCCGAAGCCAGAGCACAGCCGCATCGCCGTCTAGCATCCAAAGAAAGAGGGTTCTTTTCGCCCGCTGCGTATTAAAGGTGTCGTAGGGTCATTACCCTATTGATGTGTGAGCCACATAATTTTATTGATGCTAGGTACGTTGAGAAACGAGGGCTTATCACAGAGGAGTTTGAGGGCATCAGAGTCAAAGTGGCAGATGGGTACACTTTGAGATGCGAACGCATGATCAGAGATCTTCCATTACGCTTGAACAACTATGAGTTCAAGGCAGATTATTATGTTGTCAATATGGGAGGCATTGATTTAGTATTGGGAATGAAGTGGTTACACTCATTGGAGGAGGTCACACTTCGTCTCAAGGATATGGAGATACGTTTTGAGGTCGACGGGAAGACTCACATTCTTAAGGCAATACGGGACAGCGACCTTAAAACAATTTCCTTTTCACCAATGAGCCGCCAGCGCCATGACATGGTAGAGGGGTCAGCCGAAAGTGTCATTTAGCACTCCATTGTGAGGGACAGCAAAGACGGTATCATCCGACATTCGTAAAATCGAACTGGCATGATAAGGTGTTCAGTGATATTCCGCCAGGTAGACCTCCAGATAGAGGGATAGAGCACATCATTGAGCTCGAGGAGGGTGCAAAACCCGTCATGATAACTCCTTACAGGCATCCTAAAAGATTAAAGGATGAGATTGAGAAAACAATAAAGGAGTTAATTGCTATGGGTCACATTCGACCAAGCAAATCACCGTTCGCTTCTTCTGTTGTTTTGGTGAAGAAGAAGGATGGAACGTTGCGCATGTGCATTGATTACAGGGTCCTGAATAAGAGGACAATCAAAAACAGATACCCGATACCGAGGATAGATGAGCTGATTGATGAGCTTCATGGGGCATGTTATTTCACAAAGATTGATTTAC
>VDFB02328732.1:110978-206190 GCA_007258455.2 Sequoia sempervirens | reverse complement strand
GTGAGCATGGGGATATTCTAGAGAATGAGGGCTACATAGATAATGACATGAAATACATCGAAGAAGAGGAGTTAAGGCTTCAAGAACAAGAAGAAAAAATAATGAAAGAATTTAAAGAGAAGGAAGATAGGATTAGAGCTAAGCAACTTGAGAGAGATGCTAGAAGGAAAAATTTGGAAAAAATGAGAGAAGAGGTTGCAAGGCATAAGACCTTTGAGGAAAATCTTTCTAAATTTACCCCTAAGATGACCAATGATATTCCTGAAGCAACAATCTCAATGGGAGCTTCAGGTGCTAATACTTACACAACATTTGTCTCAACTACTAGAGCCTCAGACCCTCCTGTTAATACTAAGAAAATGTAATTTGTAGATCATGGGAAAAGACCTATTGACCAACCTAAGAAAACTAAATTCAAAACCAATGATAAAACCAATACTTCATCTATCAAAATCCCCACAAATAAGGAAAAAGTTGATCCAACCCCATCTACTACACATCCAAATCTTGAGATATTAAGGTTGCAGTTGGAAAGTGAAAAGTTGCGAGAAGATTTGAAAAAAGCTGAAATGATAGCTTCTAATGCAGAAATGGCTAGGAAGATTGCATTCCTTCAAATTTCCACCCATATCCCAAAGGCTTCAAGCTCTGGACATACTGATAGTGAGTTGCAAAAGAAGAAATCTGGTGGACATACTCATGGTGGAGATGGTGGTGGAGATCAAGGTGGTGGTGGTGGAGGAAAACACAAGAATGATAATCCTTATTTTGAAGATGATGAGGGAAGTAAGAAAGGGGAAGGTGATGGTGAAAGTGGAAAGGGTAAAGATAGTAGCCAATCTAACAGTGGGAAAGGTGATGAGCATGGAAATGATCATGGGGATCGACGTACCAGGAGGCCACTCCAAGTATATAGATACCAGTAGCTATGTTTCACTGAAATACCTGGCTACCCTAACCCATTCCCTAAAGATTTCAAGCTTGCTCTAGTCAAATTTCATGGAAATAATGCCTTGAGTGGTGAATACCATCTCAAAGCATTTGCTAATGTTATGGATGATTTTGAGGTGTAAGCAAAAGATGTCATGACGAAGTTGTTCATGCAATCTCTCATTGAGGATTCATGAGAATGGTATAGGAGTTTACCTACTAAAAGTATTGGCTCTTGGGAGGAATTCAAGAGGGTTTTTAGAGAACAATATGGTAACAAGACTTATTCAATTTTTCTATTGAATCAATTTAATAATATTGTTAATGGATCCAATGAATCTATTGTTGAGTTTAACAAAAGGTTCTAGAAGGCTAGGAAAAGGTTGCCTCCTTATTTACAATTAAATGATCATGTCTGTTTGGTAAATTATTGCAATGCTTTTGATGCAAAAATGAGTTACCGATTGCTAGATAAGCATCCTCAGTCATTAAGGTAAGATTTTAAAATGGCTAAGAATATTGAGAATATCAGTAAAAAAATTGGTAAATTTGGTAAAAGAGATGATCTGAAACTCTTCAAAACTTCAAAAAAGGAAGACAAGAGTTCAGGTACTAAAGGGGGAACAATTGAGGACAAGCTTGACAGTTTTGTGAAAACTATAAATGATAAAATTGTAAGGCAAGAGAAGGCCCAACCTAAAACCTACCAAAGGAATGAAAGACCCCCTAGATTGCAAGACCACCCTTACAATACCAATTGGTATAATGGGAATCCTTTCTTAAACAATCAGAGAAATACCAAAAATAGAGTTCCTCCAGACCCTCTGCAAAAGAATTCAAGAAATTTTGCTAAGGATACTCCTTGGTGTATTACTTGCCAAATGTCACACTCTTCACAGCAATTTGCAGTACAACACAGATAGTGGAAGTAGAGGATGGCATACCGGAAGACCGTGATCAGTAAGATCAAGAGGATGATGATGTACTTATGATTATGGGTGATTCTGATGTTGCCTACATAGAATATTCTTCTGATGAAGGTTCTTATGAAGTGGATGTAGATAGTCAAAGGAAAATTTATAATGCACATCATCAGCAAGTTCTTTCTAATGAGGATGCCAATTTAGTGATGTTGAGATTTACAATTTGGAGGCAATTGAAGATGGTGTTTCATTAAGAAGCCCCTCTAAAGAGGAGATTGTGAAATATACTGTAGTCCTAGCTACCCAAGCGAGAAGCTCATATCATTTGAGGAATAGAACCATTGGAGGTGAGCAAGGTAGTCCTATTGTTCTATTCATCAAGGAACAGAATGCTAAGGGAAAAGAACGCGAACCAAATGAAAAGGTAGAAGTAGTCAAAACTAAAGAAGGTAGGGGAGATAAAATTTGGGCCAAGAGAGTAGAAAATCCAAAAGCTACTCATGGACACAGATCTTCTGCTAAGAAATTAAAGACACGGAAGAAAGCTCTTGAAACCACAAGGAAGGATGCTAAACACAAGGCTGAAGCAATCAAAAATCAACAAAAAGATAATAGCAACGAATAAGGTATGCCTTCAATTGAACTACCCAAATATACTCATGTTGATATGTTTCAGTTACATAGCCAAGTTAAAGTATCTATAACTTTTCTTGAAGTGATGAGGATAGAGGAACATAAACAAAAGGAAGTGGCCCTTATCAATGGTGTTGTTATAGCCTGTCATGATTTAGTGGCTCTCACTTCACCCAAAATGAGTGAAAAGGATAAGAAAGGTAAAGAAGTTGAGGGGTTAATTACTAAGATTCCCCATATTTTCCTAGGAAATTTTGTAAATACTTGTCCTAATAAGATAAATCCTTTTTTCCTTACCCTGGTGGTTGGGGAAGATTTTATAAAGAATTGTATTATTGACTCTAGCGCACCAAACAATATCATGCCAGTTAAAATCATGGATGCACTAGGGTTAAGGATTGATAGCACTCATGGCAAGTGTTATGCCATGGATGCCAGAGAGATCCCTATCATAGGTGTGATAAATGAACTTCCCTATAGATTGGTAGCTTACCCTGACAAGGAGTTTAAAATGAGTGTGGTAGTGGTAGATATCCCACCTAACTATGGAATATTATTGTCACAAAAATGGAGTGCATCTATGGGAGGAAGTACGCAGTGTGACATGCCTTATGCCACATTTCCCATTGATGGTAAGAATGTCCAAATAATGAGAGAACCTAGGGTACCACATATTTTGGAGCATGTTCCTAAAAATGACACAATTTTTTTCATAGATACTGATACTAGTGAGTTCAAGGTAGAAGAAGTACCAATATATATTGAGAGATGTCCTACACCCATAGAGAATGAAATTTCAAGAGTATCTGATAAAGAAGAACTATGTAAAATGTACTTTGATGGAGCAAGCTCCAAAGAAGGATCTGGTGTAGGAATTTTCTTAGTATCGCCTACTTGAAATACTTATAAGTTTTCTTTTATGTTATCTTTTGTCTATAAAAATAATGTGGTAGAATATGAAGGCTTGTTATTGGGATTGAGACTCACTGAAAAGCATGGAATAAGAAAGTTAATGGTAATTGGTGATTCCGATCTTCTGATATCCCAAGTAAGAGCTAAGTATGCTTGCAAAAATAATAGACTAAAGCAATACAAGAATGTTGTCTGGGATTCCATTGAGCAATTTGATGCTTTTGGGATTGATTGGATGGAAAGAGGACATAATAGAGTAGTTAATTTACTTGATAATAGTACATTAAGACCTAATGATATAACTTTCATAGGAATTTCTAAGGTTGAGATACAAACAAGACCATCCATCCCTGACAATGTATATAATTGAAAAAATTTTAATGATGATGAGGATATCCTTAGATTCCTAAAATGTGTTGATTAATATGAAGGTAAGAAGCTTAATTTTGTTGGATTTGTTGAGAATATTAATGGAAAGGACATTGTGTTTGGAAATGAGTTCATCCAATTAAAAACAAATAAAATCCCCAAAGGCCTTGTATCTCTTGAAAGGGTCTTTGATAGTCAAGATACAAATAAATCCAAAACCATTGCTGCTCACCCAAAGGACCTAGAGGAAGTGAACTTGGGGACTATAAATGCCCCAAAGAAAGTCTATGTAGGAAAGAAGATGAATCCAAAGGTGAAGGAAATGTTAACTACCTTACTCAAAAAATACAAACATATCTTTGCTTGGTCATATCATGACTTGAAAGCTTACAGAGAAGAATTTTTTCAGCATGAAATTCCTTTGAAGGATGATGTAAAACCTTTCAGGCAAAAGCAGAGACCAATTAATCCTACTTTAGCTACCAAGATGCAAGAGGAGTTGGTAAAGCTAAGGGATGTTGGTATTATAAAACCCATTAGGCACTCTTCATGGGTATCTAATCTGGTACTAGTAAGAAAAAAGAATGGTGACATAAGATTGTGTGTTGATTTTAGGAACCTAAATATATCCTCATTGAAGGAAAATTATCCATTACCAAACATGGAAGCTATGTTACAAAATGTAACTGGTTGTGAGCTATTGTCAATGATGGATGGTTTTTCAGGATATAATCAAGTAAAAGTAAAGGAGTCTGAGCAGTACAAGACTGCATTTACTACTCCTTGGGGTACCTACGTTTATGTCAGGATGCCTTTCGACTTAACAAATGTAGGTTTCACATTTCAAAGAGCTATGGATGTAGCTTTCTCAAATTTTATTTATTTATTTATGGTTGTATATCAAGATGACCTGACCACTTATTCTAAGAAAGAAGAAGACCATTGCATGCATTTAGAGAAGGTATTTATCAGGTCACTAGAATATGGAATATCTCTGAATCCAAAGAAATGTGCCTTTGGGGTCACCAAGGGAAAATTTCTAGGGCACATTGTGTCCAAGGAAGGAGTAATAATAGACCCTGAAAGAGTGGCAGCCATTGATAAGATCCCTTAGCCAAAAAATGTTAAGGGATTCAATCATTTTTTGGGCGAATAAATTTTTTAAGAAGATTTGTAAATAACTTTGTAGAAATCACAAGACCTATTTCCAAAATATTGAAAAAGGGTGAAAAGGTGCTTTGGAGTGAAGATCCTAGCCAGGCTTTCAAGAAAATAAAACAAGCTATCAAAGAATCTCCAATTTTGAAGTCTCCCAATTTTTCTAAACCAATGCATATTTTCTCTTTTTCCTCATTTCATACCATTGTTGTTGTCTTACTACAAAAAAATGAGGAAGGTTTTGAACAACCTATTGCATTTTTTAGCAAATCTTTACAAGCTACAAAATTAAAATATGATACTACCAAGAAATAGGCATATGCTTTGGTAAAGGCTATGAAAAATTTTAAAACTTACCTACAAGGGGCTACAGTTATAGCTTTTGTACCAAGTGTTGTTGTGAAGGACATTTTTTACTCAACAAGAGACAACAGGAAGAAGGTGTAGATGGATCAACAGGATCCAATAATTTAACATTAATGTCCAGATTACCAAATTAGTGAGAGGACAAAGCCTAGCCAAGTTAATGGTAGAGGAAAATTTGGAAGCTAATCAAGTTAATCAGACAAAAGTAATTAATGTTGCACCTCTCTGTGATATGAAAACATGTAGATGGTATAGAAGAATTGTCTAGTATTTACAAACTTTATAATGTCATGTTGATATAACTGATAATGAAAAGAGAACATTGAAATTGCATGCTATCAATGTTATTATTGACAATGAGTTATGGTGGAGAAGCTTGGATGGTGTAGTTGTCAAGTGTGTAGATGGAAAGCAAGCATTGGAACTTCTATAGGAAATGCACAATGGGGTGTGTGGTGGTCATTACATGGCAAAGACCACTGCACATAAGATTTTGAGAGTTGGATTCTGGTGGCCCACTACTTTTAAGGATGCTCAAAAGTTTGTTAAAACTTGTGATGCTTGTCAACAATTCTCACGAAAGTTGAAGTTCTCAGGAAATTTACCACTCAAGCCTATGAAAATTGAGGCCCCCTTCCAACAATGGGGAATTAATTTCATTGGAGAAATATTTGAAAAATCTAGTGGAGGCCACTCATGGATTCTTGTTGCCACTAACTATTTTACAAAATGGGTGGAAGCAATACCCACAAAGAAGGCAACAATCAAGGTGGTAGTTGATTTCCTATTAAATAATATTCTCATCAGATTTGGAGTCCCTCAAAGGATTATCTTAGATAATGCTATGTATTTTAGATCAGATGAATTCAAGGACTTTTGTGAAAGACATGGCATACAAGTCTCTTACTCTTCACCTTACTATCCTCAAGGAAATGGTCAAGTTGAGTCTAGTAATCAGAGCTTGATGAAGATAATCAAGAGAGTTATGGAAAAGAACAAAAAGGCTTGGGACTAAAAGTTAAAATTGGCACTCTCGGCAGATAGAGTAACTGTAAAAAAGGCTACTAGTTATTCACCATTTGGATTAGTATATGGTCTAGAGGCTAGATTTCCATAGAATAACTTGCTCAAAATGTATAAGTTCATGAGGGAATATGATGAAGAAATCTATGATGATATGCAGCACTGAAAAAACAATCTAGTGTAGTTAGATGAGACCAGGAGGGAAGCTCGGATTAAAAACATAAACATGCAACTATAGGTTAAGCATCTACATGACAAGAGGGCTTCTACCAGAAAGTTTGAATTAAACGGTATGGTGTTAGCCTAGAATGCAAGAGCTTAGGATAAGGGTAAGCATGGGAAATTTGAATCTTTATGGACTGGCCCTTATTTGATAGTTAGCACTCATGGGGAAGATTCATATTTTCTTTAGAGCTTAACAGGTGAACCTTTTGAACTGCTAGTACATGGACAGTTCTTAAAGCCATACTTCTCCTAAGTATGTTATTTTCCATGTACAATTTGATTTTGTATATTGTTTATATTGGCATTTTTTCTTTTGTTTGTTTTCTTTGGTCTTGCTACCTTGTCCAAGTAGTTCCCTAGTTTGGGTCCTTTTTTTTTAATCCACATTTTGGTTTGCTTCAACCTGAGATTCTTGGGATCTCGCCATGCCTACAAGAGGTATACATCGCCAGTCAAATCGACTGATGGAACATGCAAATTGAATGTTCCATTTCAAACCCTTGTCACATTTAGGAGGGTTTAGGATTCATTTTTCTTAAGCACTTGAATGTTCTATTTTGATGTTGACTCCCTATTTCCCACTACCAGTCATTTTTTTAATTTTTGTGTCTATCATTATTTCCTGGCAACCGATTCCCAAATCCTAGGCCCAAGAATTTTTAATCTTTATAAGGATAAGTTAAAAACATGTTTGGCCTTTACATCCTTTGTATTATTATGGCTTAGGCTTCCTTAATTCCTTTCTATCATATCATCCTAGAGAGTCCCCTCCATTAAAACAACTTATGAGCACATACCTAAAGGTTTTCACTTAAGTTCAATCGGCCTTTTATCTTTATCGCTCATTGCGAATAGCTGATGGAACTTTTAATCTAAATTAGTGATGAGCGAGGATCTTCATATTATTAACTGATCGCTTATCACTAATCAATTCTAACCCCTCAATATTGTAATAACGATGAGAGATGCCCACCAGCCTTATTATCTTATTTTCATCACCTATCACAAATATTTGATGAAATTATTTTTTAAATCAGCAATGAGCAAGGAGATGAATTTCCATTGCATCACTTCTTGCGGATTTTTTTTGAGCGCTAAGTTCTTGATTAGCAATATGCAATATGTAATGAAATTGTGATTATCTATCATCGCTAATTACTTGCAAATCTTATGAGGAGGATTGGCAATGAGTGATGGCCTAATATTTTATTATCGCTAATCCATTTCAAAGTCTTAGTTTTGATTAGCAATGGGCGATAAAAGTTCATTATTCTCAAAATGTTTCTTTCATTAATATGGGTACATCTTATTTGTGATACCTTTTGTGCCATTGATTTTTATGTAGATGTATGTGTCCAAATATGATGTTTTTTCTATATCTCTTGTCACTGATAGGAGCCAAGGTGAAAAGTTGGATTAGCAAGGAGCGATGAAAATGAACATGATCAAGGAAGGGGTCGCAAATCCAAGGGTTGAGATTTCATTGCATAAAATACTTGCATCGTTGATAGAGATGGATGAGAAAGAATTAAATCAGTGGCAAGCAACAACCACTCCATGAAGAGACAACATGGAGAAATCTTGAGGACTTTGTATAAAGCAAAGAGGAAAGTGGTAAGATGGATTAATAACCATTGATATAGTTTTAAAGTTGAAGGATCAATTATCAGGGTTTAAACCTAAACGGTTAATTTTCAATTCGCTCGCATGAGCTTATTATCAAGTATTAATAGTGGCACGCCTCTCTCTTGGTCATAACAGAAATTAGATACCTGGTTGATCATGTGTTTGAATTCATTGGCTAGCAAAAAGAATAGTAGAAGCTAAATAAATTGTGGGGCATGCACTAGAGGCTACTAGTAACCAGAGTGGCATAATTTTCACTTGGGTAAGCAAAATTGATATTTCCTTCTAATTGAAGTAGTGAGGTACTGAATGTCTTTGAGAGTTGATAGGAAATTGGGGGAATTTTCCATTTGTTCAATTACTGGTAATTTCAATTTGGTGATTGAGCACTATATAAATTTTGAGAAGTGTCTTCTTCAATAGTAGTGTTTTGCTCTATCATAATTGTGAAGGATTTCATTTGGTTGTAAGAAATTGTAAACCTTAGTTCCATTTGTATTGCAAACATGAGTGACCCAAAGCCTAGTGAATCTATTCTTAGACCAGAAAGGAAACCAAAATAGAAGAGGGTTAAAAGACTTAAAACTCAAGATGCTTCAGTTGAAATTAAGTCTAAGCCAATGGCAGTGTCCAACCCTTCACCAAGTACTCCTACAATGTCTACTAGGTCCAAAAGTGCAAAGAAAGAAACAAAAAAATTTATGCAAGAGGCTTTTGGAGGTGTCAAAGGAGGGTCATGAATTGGTAAAAGGCCCATAGTTCAAGTTGTCATGACCACTAGGTTGATTGATAGTGCCAGAAAAATTGGTGAAAAACCCCAACCCCAAAGTGGATGGCAATTGTTCAAGTATGCTTTCAATAGGTGACATTCTAGCAAGCCCGCATGTTATTTATGGGGGTTGAACCTTGGAAAGTTGGTGGTCCTGAATGTGTTTGTAGAAGTTGATTTAATGATGGAACTAGCAAGACAATATAACCCTACTGAGAGGACAATCAGAAGTGAAAATGGTCATCTAATTCTAGAGGTAATGAAGGATAAGATGATAGATGTATTTGGGTTAAACCCTAATTATACTACAAAGTTTAGACGTGTTGAATTGTATGTTGAATATGCAAGGAGAAAATTTTCATATAAAGAAGCACTGCTTGTACGACATATAAGGAGCAGGGAGAGATTCATTGCTAAGGATGCTGAGCCTTTTGAGTGTGAGGAGTTTGAAGATTATTTCTAAAACACTTATTATTGCTTAAATCAAGTACTGGCTTAGGACTTTGAGGTTAGGGTAGCTCCTGATTTATTGGTGGTGGTGGTGGATATACAAAGTCACAATCAAAACACTGGTTTTGATTATGCTAACTTTGTTGCTGAACGGATGCATGAGGATTTTGTCAATTTGAAAAAGGAGGTGCTCCCTTTGTGTTTTCCCCATTACTCTTTGTTGATGCATATGCTCTTATGGGAAGGTGACTATGAATTCAAAAGTAAATTAAATATGAAGCTCAAGGACAGTGAGAATAATGTTCTACTTGTACAAATTGTAATATAAGAGGGATTCACTACACAACGGGTCTCTCCTTTCTCAAGAGATCACCAAGGAACAAACTGCCCTTATACACCTCAAAACAATAAGATGATGAAGAAGAAAAACACAGTTACACTTCAAAGGGAATAGTCAAAAATCTTGAGAGAGCCAGATTAAAGGTTTCATGTCCTAGAAGAGAGAAAGCTCTCGGCTAGAATACGTTAGCGCAGTTCTAGGACACTAGTGTAGAACACTATCGTCTAAAAGATGCACTTGCATCCTGAGCTATAGAGAACTCAAGAACTCAACAGATAGAAAGAAATCCTACTTGCTAACTTAGGAGTGATCTATATGGGATTGTTAACTAACCAAGAAACCAAATATTGAAGGAAATATCACAATGCTTGGAGAAAGCTTACCCTTTTCTCGGACACTTGAATCTTCACTCCAAGCTCCTTTTTGTGACCTACACACAAAAGACCAAGGAGGAAGTTGTTGGGTGGCTGTGTAAGGGCCTACCTCTATCAGAACCCACTTTGGTGTTCCCACCTCCACTAATAGCCAAGTTGGAAAGGAGTGAAAAAGGAGTAAACAAAGCATGTGGTGAAATAAATACCTACTCGAGGGGCAGAACCCACACCACAATAAGTGTGTGGTGAAAGCAATACCTACTTGGGAGTAGAACCCACACCACGAAAGAGTAGATAAATGCATATGAAAGGAAAGTGAGAAAGAAAGAGAGAGTGTTACCCATGGGCTAAGGCCCTCTCCAGAGCACATGAACGCACCACTAAGTGCATGCTTGTGAGTTGTTGCTACTATTGGGGGACCTCAGTCCAGCATGGCTTCGCCTATGATAGCACTGCTATCAAAGGAGAATAAGTCTCAAATTTGTAGCAAGAACTAAATGAGAGCTAGTGTGTTATCTTCCAATCTTCCAACCTTCAAATGAGAGGTAGAAAAGGGATTTTATGCTTGCAAGGGTGGAAAAGATTCATTACTTTCTGAATGTAATTGCCAGGATTCATGTCATAGGGGTTATCTTTCTAGATTCTATGTTTTGAGCTTGAGAAATGGACAGGACGATAGCACGCTGCATAGATGTCTATGTTTCATGCATTCATCCAAGGCCTATATTCTCATAAAATGTGTTGTCATTTTTTTGTCACTCAGCCATTTTTTTGTCACTCAGCCACTTGTCCTAATGGAGTCAGAATCATGAAATTCCAACCCATAGGATTTTGTCATTAATGCCTTAGGGTGTCATAAATACTAGGAAAAAATGTGAAAATATGGAATTGCCTATAGGTGCAATTCTGCAATATTACATTTTTCCCCCACTTTAGTGGGCTCAATTTTGAAAAAAATAGCCTCACTAAAGTAGAAAAAAAATTTACCTAAATTTTTGAATTTTACAGATTTGTGTGCCAACAATGAGAGACCATAGTGGCTACCGCAATAACCAGTACTAAAGATTCCCCCAGCATCTAAGCTTAACAAATAGCATCTGAATGGTCATGAAATTGTTTGTCCTGCAAAATTCAAATTTTAGGTCAGCCTCGAAAAAAATTAGAAGAAAGCTACCACAGAGAGAGGAATGATCAAGAAAAAAGTCATCGATTCAGAGGAAGAATATGATCAATAGATGACCTTATGCCCCCTCCTGAGTTTTCCCCCAACTTAGTAGGGTAAATTCAGGAGAAACCTGGAAGCCACAAAGCCTAGGAAAAATGGGCCCTGGGGGGCCTATATATACCTAGGTGGGCCCCTAGAAGGGTCATTTTCACTATTCACCATGAGAAAATTGTTGACTTTTATGAGAGAAAAGTTAGAAAAATGCCCAATAGGAGAGAGTATGAGGAGCCGAGGCTGGAACAGCTGCGTCAGGACATCACTGAGGGTCACGAGGTGGACCAGGTAGGTCACAAAATCTTATTTTTAGTGATTTTTGATGCATTTTTTAAGGTTTTTCCATCAGCAAGGTGTGCAGGTGTCCTTTTCGCGCGCCTGCATATCAAAACCACGTTATCATCTAAGATAAGCGTTGTCGTCCCACTTCCATGTTGTCATCTCAGATATGTGTTGTCATCTCTGAGGCAACCATGGCGACATGGGATGTATGCGCGGCGCCCAGACGTCTACGCGTCGCACATAAGTCTTAATGATTTTTTGCAATTTTTGATGTAAAATATCAATGTTCTGATTAAAAAATTTCTTTCTTTCGGCAAGAGTACTTGAAGATTCAAGAGCATCCTAGAGGGTGAGCATTCCAGCTAGTCCATGAGCAGAGGGATCACTTATTGGCAGACAAGGTCACACTCTTGGAGCACATCGGTCTCTGGCACGTGTTCATCATGCCAGAGATGAGATACCATGAGTGAATGCTTATGGCCCTCATGGAGCAATCGGATGCCACTACATCATCTTTCTAGTTACCATTTGGGGAGATGACTATCACTCTCGAGGATGTCTATTGGATCCTCGGACTACCTATCCGCAGACAGCAGGTGGCCCTGGATGACACACGATCTACACGAGAGCAAGCGGAGGTCATCTGCTACTGCATAATGAGGACAGACGGAGGTGATGGCCTGGGCCACATTGACACGCACTGGTATGACTAGGTGAGGAACATAGCGCCACTAATTTGTCGGGTTATGGTCGTGACCATTGCTTTAAAGATCACGGTTGATAAGTGAGGCTCACACCTACACAGGGGCCTCATCCATATGATCAGAGAGATGATGGATCATAGGACCATCTTCACCAAGGGGTGTAGCATGCTAGCACACCTCTACCAGGAGCTAGGCCGGTACGTGCACTATGAGTACCATAGCCTGATAGTGTGCATACTTTTGCAGGTGTGGGCCTTCACCCACATCATGTGCACTCGGTCAGTCATTTTTCCCTAGTTAGGACTGTATCAGATCCCCATGGCCCATTGGTATGACATGATGAGCTAATGGAGATTCAGAGATCTACAATTTTGGAGACTATAGTTTGATACCCTCACAATAAATAGGGTCTGATGGAGGCCCTATTGATTTTTCAGGTGGGTGGATGATAGCAGGTATTTGAGGAACATGCAGAGAGATCATTTTTTGATTGGGCATAGGGATTATATTATTGTACCCTACTACTAGATTTGAGTCATGCATCAACATGGCCGACCACAGACTATACCACCGAATGTTCCCATTTACTAGGGCCCACAAGAGCATGACGAGGGTTGAGGAATGCCCTCACCCCACTATCACAGATATTGTCCCATCTGATGAAGATGAGCCTGACCATGATCTACCACCCATATCGGCGACGGATAATGTGAGTACAACCACAGATTTCATGAGGTGGTGGGAGAGGGATCGGCCAGCTCCTGTGTTTGGTGAGGGTGCTCCAAGAGGAGACCCTAGTCCACAAGGGGACTTACTAGCCCTGCCACCACAAGACAGGAGGAGAGGTCAATAGCAAGCTGGGGAGGAGGAGAAGGAGCAGGAGGCACCCCAGGAGGAGGAGGTAGTGCCACCAAGGCTGAGGTGATGAAGGAGATTGGATCCCCCACCAGTAACCCCTATCTCTTTAGCACCACCGTCATCCACTACAACTGTGTCCCTCATGGCACTAGGAGCGGCCACCGAGGCTGGTGGCGCAAGCCCAAGTACCGATCCTCACCCTAACCCGACATGGTAGCCAGTTGATCCAAGTATACATGGCTCATTATTTTATGCTTTGTACTTTTAGTAATGATATATATATCCCATATATTTTGTGTGATACTAATATCTTTTCATTTTATGTGGTTGCAGAGGATGCATAGGGATAGACTGGGCTCATAGCTCAGTGTATATCAGAGGTCACCCCCACTGTACAAATTCAGGGGTCAGTCCTTGAGGCATATTAGCTAGTGTTTGTGGGGCATCATGCCCCTAGCTTTGAGTTAGTTGTACGCCTATGGAATGCATATGAGGAGTAGGGTACAGAGATCATCCAGCTGACTATGGAGCTAACGAGTGTACGAGGGCAGGGTGACCAGCTATTGGGGGAGCTACGAATAGTGCTCACTGAGTGATACATGAAAATGAGGAGGGTTGATGCCACTGAGCAAGAATGTGATTCCCTTTAAAGCCATCTCGATGGGTAGCCTATAGTTGTGAGCCTGGAAGAGGTTCAACAACTGCAAGACTAGTTGTGACAGGCATAGCTGATGATATCTTCCTTGCAGGGGGAGATTAGAGGGATGTAGGTAGTACTGTCTACATAATGCTCACACCATTCATGCTCCATGACCATTGTCCAGCCCCTCCCATAGCTTCCAAAGCATCCGCCAGAGCTAGATGGCTCTAAGAGCCACACACCGCAGTGGTCCAAGGATCATCATCATCATTTTTTGTGTACATCATTTTTGTAGGGAGATAAATATATGTTCATACATACTTGTAGATCTTTCTGTATAGACATATATTTAGTAGCCACTCATTTTTTGTAGTAGTGGCCCAATACATGTACATGTGCATATATATATATATATATATATACATACATATATGGATACATTGATTCTGATTTCATGGCATTGTTTATTTGAATGTGTATGCTTTCATTTATTTCTCATATGTTCATGTTGTGGATGTTATACCCTCATGGGGATGTATGATATATATACATATATGGATACATTGATTCTGATTTCATGGCATTGTTTATTTGAATGTGTATGCTTTCATTTATTTCTCATATGTTCATGTTGTGGATGTTATACCCTCATGGGGATGTATGTTTATATTAGATTCTAATATGATTTAATTAAACACATGGATATATGTTAATTAAATATAATGGTGATCTAATGGATACACACACACATGCACATGGTTATTCATAACACAAAAATTATCATAATGTGTTAATGAACAATGTCAACATATGTAGTACTACTACTCTTTCTTGCAGAGAGAGAGTGCCACATAGGTGACACATAGAACACTATGTGTAGTAATGATGAAGATGCATAGCGTTAATAGGCTCCTTTAAAGGCATTCCATCCATAGATGATAGCCCATAGGTGCCTAAGCCATATACAGAAATCACAATGTAAGGGCCTAACTAGTTAGGGCTGAATTTTCCTCTCTGGTCAGGCGGCGCATTTACATTTCTCTTATTTTCACAAAGAACCAAATCTCCTATTTTAAAGGTTGTAGGGAGCACACTTTGATTATACTGTCTAGATAACCACTGGTGATAAGCTTTAAAATGTTTGAGGGCTTGTAAACGGTGCTCATCAAGCATCTCTAGCTGATGTAGATGGTTAACTCGATGGGTTTCATTATCAATTATCCCTTTGAGGGAAACTCGTAGAGATGAAATTTCCAGCTCCAAAAGCATAATAGCTTTGGCACCATACATGAGGTTATAGGGCATTGTTCCAGTAGTTGTACGAACACTCGTATGATAGGCCCATAAAGAATATGTTAGATGAATGTGTCAATCTTTACCATGCTTGTTAACTATTTTACAGAGAATGAGTTCAAGAAGTTTATTGGACGCTTCCACTTGACTGTTAGATTGAGGATAGTAGGGTATGGAGAACCTATGTTGGATATGAAATCTCTTAAGGAATTGCTTTACTTCTTTGCTCTTAAATGGCATGCCATTGTCAAAAACAATCATAGCAGGCAATCTGAATCAAGAAATGATGTTGTTCATAAGGAAGCTATAGATAGCTTTGACATTCATGGATCGGAGTGGGATAGCCTCAACCCACTTTGTGAAGTAATCTGTAGTGGTAATGATAAAGGCATGTCCTTTGGAAGAGGGGGGTAATATCTTTCCAATAATATCCAATCCCCATTTAGCGAACGGCCAAGGAGAAGTTTGGTTTTGTAACTCTTGGGCGGGCGCATTAATAAGTCGACTATGTTGTTGACATTGAGGACACTTCTTGAAAAAGTTGAAGGAATCTTGTTCCATTGTTTGCCAATAGTATCCCATGTGTATCAGCCTTTGCGCCAAGGATTTACTGCCAAAATGTCTGCCCCCAGAGCCTACATGGGCTTCCTTAAGGGCAAGTGGTATTTTTGCTTTAGTGAGACATCTAAGAAGTAGGCCATTATAGGCCTTCCTATAAAGGATGTTAGATAGGATGATGTAGCGAATTGAAAGCTTCCTCACATGAATGTGGTCATTTTTTGTTGCATCATCAGGGAAGTTTCCAATCTTTAGATAGTTATAGATATCATATAACCATTCCCTAGAGTCTACATGAGAACACAACGGGGATTCAGTCTCAGGTTCTTCAGGAATCGTAGGGGTTTGTAGGACCTAGACCATGAAATGGTATTCCTTCGTATCTTCTTCAGAAGGTACCAAGGAAGAAGTGCTTGCCATGGCATTAGCATGTGTGTTTTCTCTCCTAGGGACGTTGTCTATTGTGAAGGAAGAAAATTGTTTAAGAAAAGACAAGGCAAGGTCTCGGTATTGAGACAACTTACTTTGCTTGGCCTGATAGGTTCTCGTTATTTGGTTTACTACAAGTTCAAAGTCACCTAGGATATAGAGGTGTATTATCTTTAGTGCTATCGTGGCACATAAGCCAGCTATAAGGGCTCCATACTCAGCGATGTTATTGGTACAAGGAAAATCTAATCGAAAGGATAAGGGAACTGGTTTTCCTTCGGGGGATATTAGGATCATGCCCACTCTAGAACTAGTTTGACACCTTGACCAATTGAAATACATTTTCCATTCAAGGTTGTGATTTAATGCAAAAAAAATTTCATCAAGAAACAAATCTAAGCCAGGAAAGAAGTGAGATGAGGGAGTGTCTACCAACCAATCCACAACCGCTTGACCCTTTATTGATTTTTGAGTAACAAACTTTATGTTGAACTCAGAAAGCAAGATAACCCATTTCGCTAACCTTCCTGCCAAATCAGTGTTGTAAAAAAAATGTCTTAAAAGATTTGTTTTTACTATGATGTGTGTTTCAACATGGAGAAGATAATGCCTTAACTTTTGTGTATCAAAGTCAAGAGAAAGGCACTACCTTTCCATGGAGGAATAATGGGTTTCATAGTCAACTAGGATGTGACTAATGTAGTAGACCACTCTTTCCTTTCCAATTTCATTATATTGAACTAAAAGAGCTACTAAAGCATATGGTGATGCAGCTAGATAAAGCAGAAAGGGTCAATCTTGCATAGCCAGGATCAATACGGGAGGGTTGGACAAATAGGCTTTGATTGATTCAAAGGATTTCTAACATTCTTCATCCCATATGAAGCGAACATCCTTTTTTAGTAGACAAGTGAAAGGAAGGGTGTGATCAACCAATTGAGATATGAATCTATGAATTTCCTGAATCTTACCCTGCAGACTTTGCAACTCAGTGATATTCTTCAGTTGAGGCATGTTAATGATAGCATTGATATTTTTAGTGTCAACTTTGATCCCGTGATGAGAAACTATGAACCCCAGAAGCTTGTCAGTGTCAACGCAAAAGACGCACTTAAGGGGATTTAGTCTCATCTTATAGAGCCGAAGTCTTTCAAAAATAAGATGAAGGTTCTTAGGATGGTCCTGATGGGTTACCAATTTCACCAATATGTCATCGACGTAATCTTCTAGAATCTTGTGAATAAAGTCATGAAATATTAGGGTCATCGCCTGCTAGTAAGTAGCTACTACATTCTTTAACCCAAAGGGCATGACCACATAGTAGAAAGTACCCCACGGGGCAGTGAAGGTCATCTTGTATTGATCGTTCGGGTTAATACGGATCTGATTGTAACCCGAGAAGCCATCCATGAAAGAGAGCAATGCATGGCCTGCGGTTGAGTCGACCATCATATCTATATTAGGTAGTAGAAAATCATCCTTAAGAGAGGCCTTGTTAAGATCTCAAAAGTTGATGCATATGTGAATACGACCATCAGGCTTACTAACAGCAACTATATTTGAAATCCAAGGGGAATAATTGATAGGATAGATAAAGCCTGCTTTTAGCAACTTCTCTATCTTAGTCTTAACCATTAATGCCACTTTGGGATTGATCTTTCATATTTTTTGCTTAACTAGCTTGGTTTTAGGACATAATACGATATTATGAACCACTATAGTTTCATCAATATTGGGCATATCCTCATATGTTCAAGTGAATATGTCATGATGAGAACGTAGGATATCATCCGGAGTGTTCAATTGCTTCTTCTGAAGAGAGACACTTCCTGATTTTGATCACCTTTTTAGGAGATGTGGGATCCGTAGAGATCTCAACAGTATCTCCTTCTAAGAGGGAATTATGGTCCTTATAATGAGGTGTTATAACATCGTCACTGGTGTTAGATATAGGGTCCTCCTCGTCAATATTCAAGACAGATTCCCTGAAATCTGCCTGGTTATGCAAGCGATATGAGAAACGTCTTTTGTGGTGATAAGGAGGTTACAAAGAATAGGCACCTAAGAACTCCTCTAGAACTTTTTCTGAAGAGAAGACATCGAGAGGAATATTTTTTTCTTGCTCCATTTCCTCTATTAACTCAAGGTGAACAAGGTTTAATGGTTCGATGGAAATCATCTTAACACTCCACCAAGGATTTTGCTTAGACTGCTCAATGGAACATCCTAGTCCTAAATTGTGTCTTCATGGCTTCATATGGATAGGGACTTGAATTCCTTGCTCAATATATCCTAGGCCTTTTTTCCCGTAGCCATATCGAGAACCGAGCTCATATCCGAACCCATGGCAATTTTGCAAAACTTCATGGGGTGGTGGATCCACATAGAGCACTTCATTCCACCAATGGATGTCAAACATCTCTATGGGGGTACTTTTTCCTCTCTTGTCAGATTTACAAATGTTAATTTCTTTTTTAGGAGGTGGATCATTCTCCTTAGCCCAGGAAGGAGCAATTTATTGAACAAGGTCACACTTCTCTTCCTCCATGGGAGTATTATCTGCCTTTGTGTTAGGGGGATGCGGAAGGTCCAGGAAAGAGGGTTCTACCTTATACTCTGCGATGAAAAATTCGTAAAAGATCAAGAAACCCCAATCGTCCCCGAGGAAAGAATTTGTTTGAGAAGGTGATGTAGGAGAGTCAAGATCTTCTGCTTTAGGTGGATTTCAGTTTTGACACTTGCTCAGGGAACAACTTCCACAGAGGGTATTGATGAAGAGCATGCCATAGCATCGGCGGTTAGGGAAGGAATAAAATTATTGAGGGTAGATAGAGTTGAAGCATGACCAACAACTGCCAATTCACAGAGGTGAATGCCTTTTGGGTCCGTTTTAACTATAACTACCCGATTTTTTGCGACAAACTTCAAGGAACAATGTAAAGTAGAGGTTACCAAGCCCATAGCATGGATCCAAGGTCTCCCTAAGAGGAGGTTGTAAGGTAAGGGGTCGGGAATCACATAAACCAACGTGGGTAAGGTAATGGGGCCTAGTTGTAGGGGTAGTATTATCATATCTAGAGCTTGGTGGCCAGCGTTATCGAATCCATGAATGTACAAGGAGGAAGCTGCTAAGGAAAATGAATCAACTTTAATTTTAGGTAGTAGGTCCATACCGCAAATGTTGAGAGCTGAACTGGTATCAACGAGGGTACACCTAATACCAATGTTATTAACATTGAATATATCATTAAAGGTTCTACTTGCTTCTACACATCTGGAGGCAAGAGTTCTTGCGGGTGGAATGTAATATTCAGTGAATCTGCATGAATATGGACCAACAATGCATTAACATCCATAGGCCTAGTAGAGGTAGGTAAGAGAATATTTTGTAAAGCTTCCTAAAGCATCTCTTGATAAACCATAGTTGTCTGAAGCAAGTCCCAAAGTGAGATCTTTGCCGAAGTAACACGAAGTTGCTCGATAAGATCATAATCGTTTGGTGCTTTAATCGTAGGCTTAGGTGTTGCAAGAAGGTTTGGTTGAGAAGGTGGCAAAGAATCTAGTTGCAAAGTAGGAATAGAAGGTTGTTGATCCAAGTTTTGTTTATTACTCCTTCTAGCATATGTGTGTCCAACAGTGTTATAAGATGTAGATTCCACAACTTTCACAAACCTTGAATAAAGGTTTGGTGAATCACTATAGCATGAAATTCCATAGACGGAAGAGTCGGCTAGGGTTATGTAGATGACGGGTTTCTTAGGGCTCAGAGGAGCCACTAACATTACTACCGTATTTAGCAATCACTCAACCTATCGAGAGGATACTTGTTCAGGAGATTTGTGGATAGGGGGGAGTGCTTCCAAGAAATCATCTAGAGAATCCTCTAGCATATTGAAATCTTCCTCAAAAAATTCATCATGATAAACATGCAACATTGCAAATAAAGTTTTGACATTCACATCAGGCTCACCAAAATGTGATATAATAGGGATTTTCTACTCACAGGTCTCTCCTTTCTTAAGAGATTACCACGAAACAAACTGCCCTTATACAACTTAGAACAGTAAGATGATCAAGAAGCAAAACATAGTTACACTTCAAAGGGAATAGTCATAAATATTGAGAGAGACAGATTAAAGGTTTCCTATCCTAGAAGAGAGAGAGCTCTTAGCAAGAAGACGCTAGCACATTTCTAGGATGCTAGCACAGCATGTTGTCATCTAAAAGACGCACTGGCTTCTTGAGCTACAGAGAACTCAAGAACTCAACGGACAAAAAGAAATCCTACTCACTAACTCAAGAGTGATCTATATAGGACTATTACCTAAACAGGTTACCAAATATTGAAGGAAATATAGCAATTCTTGGAGAAAGCTTACCCTTTTCTCAAACACTCGAATCTTCACTCCAAGCTCCTTTTCATGACTTGCACACAAAAGATCAAGGAGAAAGTTGTTGGGTGGTTGTGTAGGGGCTTGCCTCAATCAGACTCCGCTTTGGTGTTCCCACCTCCACTGATAGCCAATTTGGAAAGGAGTGCAAAAGGAGCAAACAAAGCATGTGGTGAAAGTGATACCTGCTCAAGGGGTAGAACTCGTACCACAATAAGCGTGTGGTGAAAGCAATACCTACTTGGGAGTAGAACCAACACCACGATAGAGTAGATAAATGTGTATAAAAGGAAAGTGAGAAAGAAAGAGAAAGTGTTACCCATGGGCTAAGGCCCTCTCTGGAGCACACGGATGCACCGTTGAGTGCTTGCTTGAGAGTTTTTGCTGTTGCTGGGGGGACCTCAATTTGACATGGCTTCACCTATGACAACACTGCTATCAAAGGAGAATAAGTCTCAAAGTTGTAGCAAGAATTGAATGAGAGCTAGTGTGTTGTCTTCCAATCTTCCAACCTTCAAATGAGAGGTAGAGAAGGGATTTTATGCTTGCAAGGGAGGAAAAGCACCATTACTTTTGGAATGTAACTGCTAGGACGCGTTTCACAGGGGTTATCTTTCCAAATTCCATGTTTTGAGCTCGAGAAACAGACAAGACGATAGTGCATCACGCATTGATCCAAGGTCTATATTCTCAAAGAAAAATTTGTCAAGCTTCTGTCACTTAGCCACTTGTCCTTATGGAGTCAGAATTGTGAAATTCTGACACATGGGATTTTTTCATTAATGCCTTAGGGTGTCATAAATGCTAGGAAAAAATGTAAAAATATGGAATTGCCTCTAGGTGCAATTCTGCAATATTACACAAATGTGGACATCTATCTCGGATCAGGATTGCTCCAATTCCAATTACATCTTGTTTACTAATTTTGTAAGATATGGTATCTTAGAGTCATTGGATGTAGCACTTGTGTTCAGACTTTCTCCAGAAATCAAAAATATTATGCGTCCAAAGGATGTACCAAGTTCCAAGGCCACACATAATTGGGTGGATTGGCTTCTACATTTTGAATATACTTTGATGAACGCCTATGGAGCTAAGGTAGCACCTCATTGTCTACCCTTGTATGTTTCAGACAGATTGGCTTTCATGGAGCTCATGTGGCAAATTGATATCATGGATTATGAGATGTTTAGAAAGGGTAGAAAAGGCACTATGATAAATCCCTAATGTGCTTTTCCTTACTTCATAGTCACTACCCTTGAGGGGTATGAAAGGCTTCGAATTATGGTAAATAATCTCAAAATACATGTTGATGAGATTATATTTTTTGATCCAGAGGGGTTTGTAGTGGGAAGGAGAAAACAAAAAAGCTTAGGTATCATATGTCATGAATTTTTAAATAAGGATGATGTACTAAGAGATCTGATAAGTGATGAGGTTGTCATGATGAGGAAAAGAGAATGGCAACTATAAATAATTATATTGAAGAAAAAATCATGAAAAGGAATGCCTTTTACATAAGTCCATACAGTGTAATTGCAAACCCCTTGGAAAGAGCCTTCATTATGTTAAGGGATTATCAATTTAGGGAGTTTAAAGTAAAGGTGAAGGAGGTTGCTGACAAAGCACAAGTTCTCCTAGAACAACAATAGGTTATGGATATCCCAAAATAGCCTATAGATAATCAAGAAGTTAGGGAGGAACAAGTGGCAAAGCATGTGCCAGGAAATGAAGAGGTGGAGTAGAAATTTCCCCCTCCTCATATAGAAGAAACTCATAGTTCAGATGTTCCCCCTGATAGAATTGTCAAATGGCAATATGACAGAGAAAATGATGACGATCCTAGGATTAAGGAGTGTGATGAATTTTTAACTGATGATAAATTTGTGCAGACCAAGGAATTTTAGGAGTTTATGATTCAATAGTGGAGAAAGGAGATAAGAGAGAGACTTGAATCAACCCAAGCTAATGTTGAACCTTCTCATTAGGAGGAAGCTGAGAAAGCAAAGAAAGAGAAAATCAGGGCTAAAATTGTAGCTATTGCTCCCACTGAGGCTCGAAAGATTGTCAAGGATAGTGGAATGATGTTGTTACCAAGATGTACTATCATTGCTACCATAGCATGTGATGCAGTTAGAAGAGATCCTCAAGATTTGATATCTGAAGACCAATTTGAGGATAAAGTATTTGGTTCTAGATATATTCCAAAGTTGCATACTCTTGTAATTTGGTCTATGGCACCTAATACTAGTAAACATGAGGTTGTTAGGCCTATTGAGGAAGTTATTGGTTCACTAGTGGTCAAAAGAGCTACTGACATAACTCCTATTTGTTGCAAGATGGTGTGTCCCTTGGTCTTCCTTATAGAACAACACTTGGGTTTGTGACATGGTCTAACCACCTCTTGTGGATCTTAACTGATGCTTGTGTCAGGCATTAATAGGTCGACCTATTGGTGCAATGGTAAGGCCAATAATTGGTATTAGAGTTGGTCACAAGTTCAAACCCCTTGCTTGTGTTGGCGAGGTTGTTGCAAGATGGTGTGACCCTTGGTCTTCCTTGTAGCACAGTGCTTGGGTTTGTGACATGGTCTAACCACCTCTTGTGGATCTTAATCGATGCTTGTATCGGGCATTGACAGGTCGACCTTTTGGTGCAATGGCAAGGCCAACACTATCGAAGCGGCTGAGTTAACTGCACATGCCGCAATGCTTAGTGTGGATATTGCACATATTTCTCAAAAGAAATATGAATCTTTGGTTAAAGAGTATAATAAGGCCTTGAATGAGTTGAATACAATGAGAGCCACTATTTAGGCTACTCAGAAGACAATAACTTATTCATCTTCTTCCTCTTCTTCATTTGATATGTCTACACAAGATAGGGAGACATTGGCCCTAAGAATTGATGATTTGAAAGGTAAGTTGACTATTGAGAAGGAAAGTGTTAAGTAGGCCAAACTTGAAACAGTCAAGGTCGCAATTGAAATTTTTGAGGATGTGCTGAAGGATAGGATGATCAAGTTGGTCCTCAAGACTAATGATGTTTGGGCTACATATAAGAATATTCATGAGGAAAATACAAAGTATCTATAGGTATAGGAGGCCTTCAGAAATGAATGGAATAATTGGATTACTAAGGTGAATGCTTTGAAATAAATGAGGCCCAAAATGAATGAGGACACCGAGGGACCGACAAATATTCATGACATTTTGCAAACTATTGACTCAATAAACGAGATAACTACTTTCCATGGAAAGTTAGGTACATACAGCTCTAGAGTAAGTTGAAGATATTCAAAGAAATGGAGGAATGTGTTATGCCTTGGATATTGATTCCAAAAGGTGAATCGTATCCATTTGACACCTGGAAGAAATATTTGGGAGGAATGCTTGAACTAGCTATGAAGACTTTGTCTATCACTGATTATATCTTTCTCAATTCAAATATTGACACAATGGTGGAAATTGAATCAAGGATGGATATATTTGTTAACGAAGATAGGATTTTAATTGATGCCAGGTACTCTCAATACATTAATAAGGTGTAGGATTTATTGAATGTAAAATGGCCCACTAAGGAGGAGTACAACACTTGGTTGGAGAAATACATAGAATGAATCTATGTGAGGATTAGTGAATGAGAAGAATAATGGACAGGAGAAGAATAATATATAGCTTGAATATAGTACAAATTAGGTTTTCGGTATAACATGGTAGAATATTATTCTCTCCTTCAATTCAAATGAATATCACATGGTGCTAATATGGATTAACGAATTTTAACCTTTTTTTTTCTTTTCTTGTCTTGCTTCGTAAGTTTTGTTCTTTTTATTCTCCCACGATTGGCATTTTGAATGCATGGGGAATATCTTGAAAATGTTGTAACAAACCAATAAAAAAAATTTGGAGGTGGGACCTGTTTTCTACAAGGAGTTGAGTTCAATTTTTCCTCATGTTTATTTACTCCACCTGAAGACTCAAGTATAATTGAAAATGGAATATTGTTACAAGCAGTCCAATGAAATCATGACATGTGTGCTATCTGGCCTGAAGCTTGTTTTCTCCTTCATCTCTATAAGAAGGAATTCAGGGCTAGAAGCATGGGAGTTGAAAAAAATTTGAGTTAATACTAGGAAGTTGTCAAGATAATATGAAGCAAGTTTTAAAGCTTTTTTCCTAAGTTTCTTTTGGAGTTCATACTTATGCATGTAAATCTGATAATGATATAGAATTTATAATACAGAGCAATATCAGTTTCATGGCTATTGTCTCTCCTTGTATGTGTATTATGAGTTGAGTGAAAGTAATCAAGGATTTATTTCATTTATCTCTATCAATTTCTGGTGGATGTTTAGTTGCATGCTTGCTTGTTGATTCAATGAATTAATGTAATTGCTTGTGTGAGATTGATGACTTATAAGAACTGGGCACTAGGATATTCATAAGTATTAATAATCATGAATGTCATAGAGAAATGTTGTAATGCAAGTTTTCTTGAGGTTATAGGTGCTATTGTCTAAATTGTTATTAGGCCACATTGAATGGTACTGACTTCATGCTTGGGATAAAGGCACTGGTTCATGCAAAGTAGTTTTGGTTCATTTCCAATGTTAATTCATTAGCTACTCAATATTTAAATCATAAAATCTAAAAGGGATATTTTTGTTGTTGTTCTGTGTTAAAATTCCACTTTCTCATGCTCAATATATATGACATTGATAAATAAGTTTCCAACTTATTTGATGCATATTATTGAATCATTCTATGAGAGATATCTGTTATTGGCAATGTATCTGATTGTAATTATGTAAGTTTTTTAAGTATATATTTTTGGATTACCCTCTCAAGTTTCACAGAGCCCAAAGAGTAGGAATAGAAGTTTTGCAACCTCTATTCATTTGTTGGCCAATCCTCTTAGAAGTGCTGATAATTGGAAATGGTGAAATCCATAGGTATTTCTGGAGATCAGTTTGGTTCTTAAAAATTAACCAACACTGCCCACCCATCTCCACATTTCTCTCTCTTCCATCACTCTACCATAACTTCACTTTATTCCACTTCACTTTCATTAATTACTCAATTGACTTCATTAAAAGGTGATCGGTACTTACTCAATATTCTTTGCAACAAATTAATATTCCACGAATTCAGGTACGTGTGCATCAATTTGTTACATCTTAATTATCTTTTAGTATATTTAATTAATTATTTTACATTAATGCAGATGTTCTCCATAGCATGTAATTATCCCCTACCTTGTCAAATCATCATTACCACCTCGCATGTGAGGACACATGCTCAAATTTAGGTTGGGGGGAGTATGTATAAAATGTCCATGTGTTATTCCATGTTGGTCCATGTCAGCAAAATTTAAATTGAGCCAATTTGAATTCTAAGTGAGGTGATAGCTCGCATGTGTGAGATGACATCAACTGCCACCATTTTTCTTGATTGTATCCTTCATTTATTACTCCTTGCTTCATTGATTTCCTTTGTCATAATCCTAAGTTTCCAAAAAGGTAAAATTTAGATGACATTGGCGTCGGGAATTCAGTAGTGGTGCAAGAAGAAGAAATTTGGCTTTCAAATGAAGATTGCAGGAAGGGAAACCTTGCACAGTGCTTGTTTAATTACAGATAGCTGAAACAATGGGAGGTGGGTTTATTAGAAATGAACCCATGGTTCATGATGTGGTACTACAGGATGCACCTTCCCTGGCCGAGTTCAGAAACTAGGGATGGTTAGATTCTTTCCTGAAGCTTAATGGTTTTAATGAAGATGTTGCATTGAAATTTCTGCATTTTCTAAAGGAAAGCCCACGGTAAAAGGGTTGGAGGTAATAGCTACTAAAGAGAGGATTGCAGAAGTTACAGGGTTGCCTACTGATGGTGAAAATTACCCTGCTACCAGAGGTGCAAGGTCAACTAGGGCTGAATTTACAGAACCTAGTGACACACCATTGGATGTGGACAAGCAAGGTGTGAATAAAACCTCTCTGCCTGAGCCATGGAAGCAAGTAGTTGTTTACATTATGAAGTACCTCGCTCATGAAGGCTGCCAGTTGAACCTAAATTTTGTGCACTTCAAACTCCTGAATCATATGAGGCATGGGAGAAGAATGAATGTGTCAAACGTGTTATATCATTTCCTTTAAATCATGGGTGCCAAGACCCAAAAAGGTAGGGATAATTTTGTCTCCCACCATTGTTTGATCAAGTTATTAGTAGAAAAGTCTCTGCATGACACTAGTAGAATTTGGAAAATAAAAGACTACGTGACTAAAAATTTTAGTCACATGACTAAAACTTTTAGTCTTGTGACTAACACTAGTAGTATTTGGAAAATAAATGACTGATTTGGTCATTTATAAGTGACTAATTTGGTCATCGAGTAAAATCACAACTAAATGACTAAATAAATGACTAATATCAGAAAAATAAAAATGACTAAATAAATTTGCTCATTATTAAAATCTTGGCCATAATTTTCATTTTAATAAACATACTCTAAAACCTTCGTCAAGACCTTATTTTCAATTGTAGCCCGCCAATTGACACCTTTGTTACATAAACAACATAATTTGCTAAATGACCTACCAATTGACCTCATGTACTACACATATGTCTGAAAAAATACACCAAAATTTTCTCTAATTGACCTTCCATACCTCTTCAACGTACCTATTGCACACCAAGGTGCAATTGCTAGTAATAATTTTATATATATATTTAACATGTCAAAATGTTAATGAGATCAAGTTTCCACAATCCATATCAATCAATATTGCATATGTTTCTATATTAGATTGTGTTAGATTTTTTTGCATCAACGTTTCGGATCACACTCTGTGATCCATCATCAAGATGAAAGAGCTCAAGGAGAAAAGTATTTTGTTGCAAACCAAGAACAACCTAAATAGGAAAACTAGAGGGGAAGGAGAAAGGAGGGAGAAGGGAAGGCTACACAAATTAAGATCAAAGAAGACAAGACAAATAATATTTAAAAATTAAGATAAATAAAGAACAAAAGGGAGACAAAGAAGTAACAAATTAATGAAACCAATTAAAAGGAAGAAAAAAAAGGACATAGAAAATACAACACAACATAAGAAAAAAGGGGGAAATAAAAGGGGGAAGAAAAGACAATAGATAAGATAAGAGAGACAAAAAAGAGAATAAAAACCAAGTTGAATAAATTTAAGCCAATTGCAAAATATTAAAACAAAGGATAAAATTTGAAAATTTGAAAATTTAAATTTAAAAAGACTATACAATAAAAAGAATTAAAGAATTGAAAATTTGCACTAGCATTTATGTTATAATTTAATTATAAAAAATTACACTATAACATAAATGTTAAGGA
This sequence comes from Sequoia sempervirens, assembly GCA_007258455.2. NCBI lineage: Eukaryota > Viridiplantae > Streptophyta > Pinopsida > Cupressales > Cupressaceae > Sequoia > Sequoia sempervirens. The sequence goes on along the minus strand of VDFB02328732.1, from coordinate 178,354 downwards.
GAAGGAAAAATTAAAAATCAAAATTTTCTCACTATTAAAATCTTGCCATAATTTTCATTTTAATAAACATACTTTAAACCTACAGGCATAGCCCGCTAAAAAAACTAGAGTATTTTCAAGGTAGCCCGCTAAAATTTTCAATTTAATAAACATACTCTAAAACCTTCATCCCGCTAAAATGGAGAAGTGAAAGTCGAAGTATCCCACCAAAATGGATAATAGATAATCTATGAACACTTGCATTCTTCATATGTGATAACAGATAATCTATGAACACTTGCATTCTTCATATGTGATAACAGATAATGTATGAACACTAGATTGGAGGTGTTTGATGTCTCAGGTTGCAGTGACTTGATGTGTGAGTTTTGAATGTGTGTGCTTGATGTCTCAGGTCGTAGTGATCTGAATGCCTAAGTCAGATCAAACCTTATTTAAATATTCTCCTAACTACCTAAAGACTTTTAATTCCCCTATTTTTATAAGAGAGGATCAGGTGATTCAACTTGAAATGGAATCTGGAAATCTTCCAAGAGAGGTAAATCATGTTCTATATGCTTACACAGTACAATAAGCAATATTTTCTTCTCATATCCTATGTTGATTTTTGTCTTTAATGTTGTATATTGGGATCATGGATTCCATGATTGTTGTAGTTCCTTAATTAGAGCTCTCTATTTATCATTCAGGTTATTGGAAAGTTTCCTCACATTGCAAATCATAAGGCTCTGAAATTGCCAACTAGTGTCAATGTGAAAGAGCTTGTCAAATCTCAATTAGCAATTGCTTGCATTGATTGTAAAGATAAGAATATCTCAAGCTTTTTTCTTTCCATTTTCTTACACTTTGAGTATTGAGAAGCCAAAGTATGAATGCCAATAAGAAAAGAAGAAAAATACATCAGGGTTTATAGACAATAAGTTAGGGCAACTAGACCACTGATTGTATCAATTTATAATATAATTTTAGAGAGGAGTGCTTAGCACATCAAGGTTAAAAAAAATTAATAGATCATGATAAGTGTACATTGATACAACTTCATCTATGTAATAATATTTCATCTATACATTGAATGGATATGGAATAAGGGATGGGATATAATGACACCTTGCCATTCTTGCTTGGTAAGTGTTTCACTTTTGAATGGAGTAGAAGGCTGGGAAAAGTAGACTGGAACCAAAGCTATTGGAATCAGACTAATATATTTGGGATGAAAGAAGTTATCCAATAAGAGAAAATGAAAGATAATTATGAAAGAAACAATATTTAATTCATTTTTAATTTGTTGGCTGACTAGGAATGGTGAAGCGAATTACATACCTTAGGATCTCAAGAGTTAATGTTGGTTGTATATAGGATTTCCCTGAGAATATCCCTTTGCTTGACCTCTAGAGTGTAAAGATTCTTTCTTAGATACATTTTTCTCTAGTCAACTGATAGAGACTATAAAAATAGAGATATAGGTAATAGAAAGTTTTAGGCAAAAAGAGAAGATTGAAGAGTGAAGAGAAAAAAATTGGTAACTTCTAATAGAAAAGAGATATTGTATTGAGTTGCATTAATTATCCTCATGATGAACACTAAGTGATTAAAAAAAGTAAGTAAAAATGAGAAGAATTGAAAATGAGAGGAGAAATGATCACTGAGAGAGAGACTGAACTAGGAACTTGATCAAATACACATGATCCAAAGCTTTGATCAAGAAATCCTTGATACAAAGAATTTGACTTAAAGAGTTTGAGTTGGATTGCATTCCTATTGTCCATCTCTATAGTTTAAGAAGAAATCTAAGGTTGTTGTGGTTTGTCATGGCATATGAAGTTTGGGATCAATGTTTATGGAATAGTAGTATTAAAAATGAAGGAAATCCTTGAAAATGTCACAACCACCCTTATGATCAACCATGTGTTATATTAAGACATTTTTATCACATTGAGGTAACTTGGTTTGAAGAAGAAACAATATTTAACACCACATAAGTCATCATTGCTTAAGCTTGCATAGACGAGCAACAAATGCTTGAGTGCAACTTATGATGCACTATACTCAAAGTAGACCCATAACTAAGATTTGTGTCCTAGAAGTACAGGCATAGAATAAAAATCAGGACTCCACAATTTGTTTGTTTATTCAAGGCTTCTACAATGCCAAACTAGAAAACCCTCCATTTACATGCAATACACAAGGGTTTTAATGAAAATCCTAACTCCAGTGCTTCAAAACCCCACATATAACCTACACACACTCAATAAACCCTTACATAGACCATTATCTCAACATTTCTCCAAAACCCTCACTCAACAACTCAATTTCTCATGAAAATGACTCTTCCCAACCCTAGGGCATCACTCCAAAGCCACCCAACCATTTTATTTTGACTCCAAACTTGTTAGAACACCTAAACTAACATCTTACATGACATTCCTCTGAGTAACATCAAACAACAATAGGAGGAATGACTTTATATTAATTAAAACTCAAACTCAGACCTTGTTGGCCTGTCACTGGCAGTCCCAAGAAAAATGGAGGTTTCTTTCACAAAAATTAATTGAGGACCTTCAAAATAGATGGAAATGAAAGCTAAGACACATCACCACAAATTACCACAAGTTCCAGATAATAAAGATCCTATATAGGACTGTACATAGTAAGAAAATATGACAAACACAGTGAAATCTACTTTTCAACGTTGGTTTCTATATTGGAATTCTTCAAAAAATGATTAACAACCTCTTTTCGAGCCTTCTTAGTCCTTTAAATACATTTTCCTTCCAAGTTTTAACTTCTCAATTCCCATACCTACCTTTTAAACTACCATGACTTTTCATATTCTCCTAAAATTGTAATTTGACAACCTTTCTTGTCATTGAAAACATTACATGTTTTGAGCAATTTTTCATATTTGAACTCCAATGACTGTCAAACATCTAAATACATAACAAAATGGTCTTTGAAACCTTATTTGATACAAACAAAACTTGAACACGCCCTCTACCAACCTAGACTCACTCAAATTCACCTTGACACACTTTACCAAATCAAATTTTGCATTATGGTTGTAGGTGCTCCTGCACCAGTTTTTTTAGGCCATTTATAGTCTATTGGATGCATTTTTGGAGTTTGATAAGCCCAAGTGATGTGAGATTGAGTAAACCCTTGATTTTTGTATGCAAAGTGAGCATTTTGTGGAATAGCATTCTAGGAGTCTAGTATCTGAGAAATGGTGATTGTTTTGGTTATTTTGAGACATAATTAATGACTGTTTGTTGATTTTGGGTGATAGTGTGGTGTTTAGGAGGGACCTCCTTTGTAAATTTGGGCTTTTTAGTGACCTAAAAATAGGGGTAGTCTTAAGGATTTCAAATTTGTGTCACATAAATCTTGTGAAGTCTATTGATAAGTTATTTTGGAATGTGTTGTGAGTCTCAAAAGGTGACAAGAAGGTTTCAATATGGCCTTCTCTAAAATATATTGTGAGAAGAGAGTTTGTGTGGGCTACAAGCCTCTAGTTGTGAATTGTGGAGAAAAGGGAAATAGGACAGTGATGTGAGAGTTGTTTCTTGATCTTGTTTGATCATTTGTGCTAGTTTGGAAGTGTCAACCACCTTGCTTACATCACCATGAGTGTCCAAGAATAGGTTAGTGCGACTATAATGTTCTCCTATTACAATAGAAAATTATTAGGGAAATGGCCCCTAGAAGCAAGGCTAACAAAATAAAATAAAGCAAAGAAAAGAAAAAAACAAAGAAATGGATGAGTGGGGTAAGCCCAAAATGTTAATCCTAAAACAAGTACAAGTATAAATAGTTGTGTGAGGGGAGGATCCCTCAAAGAGTCTGGAGTTGATGAAAATTAAAGCTTACAACTAAGGTTGGAAGCAAAAACCATTATGTTATATACCTTTTCACACATTGGAAGAGCCCGTGACACAACCTTGTCATACATTGGAAGTGATACCTCTTAGCTTTGATACAAATATTGTGCATAGTTCTTCTCAATTTATTCAATTTGGTGCTATTATTTCTATACTATGATTCAGGCCTCAAAACTAACCCCTCTCATTAGTATTTGTCTTCCAGAACTTTCTAGAAGAGGGTAATCAAAATCAGTATTGGAATATGTGAAAGTCAAAGATCCTTTCCCTGAAACTAAAGCTTTGTTCTCGACAAACTAGAGTTGAGATGAGCCAAGAACTAGTGGAAGGGAAGTTGAATGAAAACTAAGAGCAACTAAAATCCTTCCTATGAAAAGTTCCCTTTCCACTATAACTGTAGGTTCTAGTGTCTCCTTGTTCATTTTTTCTGGCATCTCCTCATTTTTCATTTCTTGATAGAGAGCTTCTGAAATATGTGCAAGATGTTCTTCAATCTCAAAAATCAATGTTGAGATAAAATGGAAGCATTGATCTTGCAAATAAGGTGCTCAATCATTTATCCTTGAAGGAAATTTATGTGCATGAAGAAAACTTAGGACATCTTCTAGAATATTCTTGGACCCCTCATCTATGGTATATTTTATTTCACTAACCTCAATTCCAAAATAAGCGTTAAGGCGACCAAACCAGTCTTCATCATTTTTCATCATAAATCTAAAACTCAACCAAGGTAAATTGACACTTTTTAGCTCCCCTCTCTTGACAAGCCAGCCCTCATTAGTAGTTAATTTGTGAAAATTGGTTTCAACATCTTTGTAACTTTCCAAAGATGTAACTATGGCTTCAAGGAATTTACTAACCTTAACTCTCTCACATAGATCTAAAAATCCATCAACTATTATTTGTTTCATCCTACTAACAAATAGGGTTTCAAAAAGTTTATCCCACAAACTCTTTGAGTGCTTCAAAAAAATCTCACACACACATTGTCATGGAAACTCAACATTTGAACCAAAATCCATTTTTAGCCACTCCAAGCTCTTTTCAAATGCATCCAGAATCTCCAATGTTTCTCTGATCAATGTCTCATCTGGGGGTTGAATCTCACAAATTCAAATCGTATTGGGAGTTTCCCTTATAGAGTTGATTTGATGCATTTGATAGTTTTTTCCCCTTCTTTAGCTCCTCTACAAGTTCAAAGAAAATAAATATTCTTATAAGTTATAACATGTCTTCTTTGGAAGCAGTTTGTTGCAAACAAATTTGAGAAGATTGTTACAACAGATTTATTTTGCAAAAGATAACATCAAAGCTTATCCAATAAAGATTAGTTTAATAGTATCTTTTGATGTTGCCAATAGATGCACACATTTGAACTGCCAAGTTAAGGTCATATGCTCTCTAATGGTTTATGGTTTTAAATTATACTGGAGTATTGGTGCAGGGGCACCTAGCATGTCATTACTAGCCAAATTTTAAGTTATGTGTTGTTTCATGTCAAATAAGATCTTAAAGACCATTTTGGATGGGTTTGTAGTCATTCTATACATTTGAGAGTCATTTGGAATCCATAATGTAAAGTTGCATAAAAAATTGCTAAGTTATCATACAAGTTGCAATGTTGTCATAAGATGGAAAAGTTGTAAATGTGCCCTCCATGGAATATTTTGATGTATTGAGGCTTATTTTTCCTTATTTAGGAATGTGTAGGTGATTATAAGTCATTTAGGAGGCTTTTGCAAAGTTTGGAGTCATCAAGCAAAATTTGTCAAAGTTGTCATAATGCACAATGCAAAAAATGTTGTCACATTGTCCCAACGGTCCAATCAGTTCAAAAAGTGGTTATGGTTGGTTGGAAGGGATGGAAAGGGTTAAATACCCATGTGTAAGTTATTTTTGAGGGAGAAATAGTATATGTATGGAAGAATGTATGGAGGTTTGGAAGGAAATTAATAAAAATTAGTTTTATCTCTATTTTCTTCATGTTTCTGTGACAAATCAGTGGTTTGTACGATCATATGGTGTGTCATTTTGATCTATAACTAATGGTATATGTTGTAAAATGTTGTAAGCTTCCATTTAAACTAGGTCTCAATGAATTCCATGTTATATTTTGAAAGATATGATGTTTTCTTTACAAACAGCCTGGAACCCTACCAAGGGTTACCCGTTTTGGTAGAACCCTCATAACTTTTTTTTTTAACCATTAGATCTGGCTAAAAATTGGGGAAAAATTATATAACTAGGAAATATACAATCTGAATGGAGAGATTGGATTCATAATTATTTTGTGAAAGTTATTAATGACAGTTTGCTGCACTTTATAGTGAAGATCAGACTATGTATTCCTAGGACAGTAGGGACAGTCAATTTTTGGAATTGATGTTTGTTGTGAGTGGAATTGTTTGTGGCAGGTCTTGCAGAGATTTGGACCCTCTCACAAGTTAGGATGTTGAAAAATACAATGGCGATGAAGACCAAGTTTAAGGAAGACAGGAAGGGTAGGATGTTGACAGTCTAGTCCAAACTGTAACTTACTTTTAATTTGATTTTTTCTCCATTTAATATTATGTATTTCAGTTTAAGATCATTCAGGAGAATATATTGAAAGTTTCAATTTTTCTTGATGATCAAGAGGGTTTTTGATGTTGTATGTTGAGTTTATGGAAGAAGGGCAGTCCATGAAGGTCTAGTTAGGCTTAATCTAGTATTGAGAATTCATTGTTTGGTGTTGTTACAAAACAAAGTTGTTTCTTTATTTGACATGTTTCAAACTTATCTAAAAGGTGTCTCAAAAGCTTCTTATAGTATGGAGTTAGGGTTGGAATGGTGTAGTTGAGATTAGATGGAGCCTAAAAGGGACTAATTGTTGTTTTCGATAGTCAACATTGTAAATGCACAAGTTCGAGAGTTTGTGTTGGGAATAGAGTTTGAGTTTATTATTTTGGTGATGTCAAGTGTGTTTAGAGGAACCTACAAGTAGTTGTATTCCTTAATCTTAGATTGGTAGTGTGGAATCAAGTGATGTTTTTGAAATGAATGATGAGTTGAGTTGTGATCCTTGTAGCTCTACATCAAGTATGCTTATGCAATTTCTTTTAACTCGATAACAGCATTTGTATTCCTAATATTTTTATTATTGGACTTCAAAAATGTGTCAAAAATTAGAATTCGTTTAATGCTTATGTAAACATTTTTTTTTCTTGCAAAGACCAGCTTTATTTCCTGGTGGTTTTATGGTTGTTGTTAGGTATATTTTACTTATCATTCTCACTATAGAGTTAGTTGCACTCTCATTATACAATTTGAATAAATGAGGCAATATAAAGATCATTTTGTTTTTGGTATAAGCTTCACTTCAATAAATTTCATTGATTAGAAAATATCTATTTGAGTTTATATTACTCAATTATCAAGCATTTAATTACTAGATGCTAAGCATCTTTTATAGAAAAATTCAAATAAGACTAGAGTAGGTATCTTTTTGATGTTGGCAGCCATTTTCAATAGGTGCGCATGTTGGAATGTGGGTTTACCTATCTTCTATCTCAATTTTAAGTAATCAGACTTACAAAACTTTATACCAGCAAATATTTTGAGAGAATCCTTGCAAAATCCATTTTGTGCATATCCTGCAATTATTGCATTCCATGAGATGACATCTCTTTGAGGCATTCCATCAAAGAGTTCATGTGCCTCAAGTGTACATTTCCAAATTTTGCATACATGTCTAATAGAGCATTTCCAACCATAATATCTGACAAAAATCCCCCATCTATTATGCTCTAATGGATGTTCATACCCTGCTCCAAAGCTCCCATTTTGGTACAAGCAGGGAGGATGTTGGCATAGGTTGTGGAATTTGGCTTCACACCTACTAATTTCATTTTCTTGAAAGTTTCTAAATCCTTTTCAACAAATCCATTTTGTGCATATCCTGCAATCATTGTATTCCATGAGATGGCATCTCTTTCAGGCATTTTTTCAAACAGTTCACATGCCTTGTCTATGCTTCCACATTTTGCATACATGTCTATTAGGGCAGTTACAACTACGACATTTGACAAAATTCCTCTATTATTTATGCTTTGATGGATGTTCATACCCTGTTCCAAAGCCCCCATTTTGGCACAAGCAAGAAAGATGTTGGAAAAGGTTGTGGAATTTGGATTTATACCTGCTAATTGCATTTGCTTGAAAGTTTCTAAAGCATTTTCAACAAATCCATTTTGTGCATATCCAGCGATAATTGCAGTCCAAGAGATGATATCTCTTTGAGGCATTCTATCAAAAACTTCAAATTCTTTCTCTATAAATCCACATTTTTCATGCATGTCAACCAAATCATTTCCAACTATAATATCAGATGAAAGTCCCCCTTCTATTATGCTTTGATGGATGTCCATACCCTATTCCAAAGCTTCCATTTTGGAACAGGCAGTGAGGATGCTGGCAAAGGTTGCGGAGTCTAGCTTTAAACCTACAAATTGCATTTGATTGAAAGTTTCTAAATCCTTTTCAATAGATCTAATTTGTGTATATCCTGCAATTATTGTAGTCCATGAGACCACATTTCTTTGAGGAATTTTGTCGAACACTGATGCAAGACAGAGGGAAGAAACACATTTTTTCAAATTCAATGGAACAAACTCACATCATACTTTATTTGCTAATGATTTCTAGTTCACCTTTCCTTCACAAAAACTCAATTCAAGTACTCAAATGTGCAAGTAAGAGTTCCAAATTCCCTATAGGACCTTTCAAACACTTTTACCATCTTGCAAATGATTGATTAAAATCACTTCCATACTCATCACTAAAAGATATTTATGTGGTTGTTGGAAGCAATTCATGGGTTTTGAAAGCAATGTGATATCCATAGATGATATATTAAACAGGTTCAAGTTCTATGCTAATAGTTATCTTGCTTTCATTTCTTGACCAATCTGAAGTTAGTTTTTTCCTATTACCAAGAGAGTACATTGTATTTGATGTATATATTTTTTCATAGGATGTGATTGGTCTACAACCTTAAGAAATTGTGTTAGTATATCAATATTATATTATCTAGTGCCCACATAGCAACAGTTTTGTTATATGATGTCTTTCAGCATTGTTCCTATCCTTATGATTCTTGTTTATATTTTGTGTCACTTTCAAAATACATTTGATGAAATTTATTGCTAGTTTTTGTTTGCAAAATATTTTAAGGTGTGCTTGATATGATTTAACTTGTCTCTAACTTATGTATGGCTATGAACATGTCACAACTTACTAGATATAGTAAAGCTACATGGTAGAAATTTGTCTCTTATTTAGTGCTAAGCATGCTTGTAATACTTTTTTTTGTTTCTAGGTACTTTCATTGATGGAGAGCCTATTATAAAGTTACCACCAAAAACTATTACCTTGAATAAAATTGAGTTTTTTTTGGAAGAGCGTGAATTCTATCATAAACTCAAGATAGATTCTCAAGCTTGATTCAAGGTCTATGATTAATCCTTGAATTGCTGTAAAAATAAATTATTTTATGTTAGTAGTTTTGTAATTAATTTTCATCATCGTATCATGTCCATTGTAACATAAGTGTAATGCACTTCTTGGATTGGGATGCATCAGGTAATTCAAAATTTTGGTCATACCTTATTTCACTATGTTTTCTATTCTCAAGAGTTAAGCCAAATGGTATGTTGACTGGGTGTGCATGCCATTGTTGTTTATTTCCACATTTTGCGTACATTTCTAACAAAGCATTTCCAACCATAATATCTAACAAAAATTCCCCCATCTATTATGCTCTAATGGATGTTCATACCTTGCTCCAAAGTTCCCATTTTTGCACAGGTAGGGAGGATGTTGGCATAGCTTGTGGAATTTGGCTTCACACCTACTAATTGCATTTGCTTGAAAGTTTCTAAAGCCTTTTCAACAAATTCATTTTGTGCATATCACGTAATCATTGTATTCCATGAGATTGAATCTCTTGCAAGAATTATGTCAAATAGTTCACATGCCTTCTCTATGCTTCCACATTTTGCATACATGTCTACTAGGACAGTTACAACTACAACATCTGACAAAATCCCTCTATTATTTATTCTTTGATGGATGTTCATACCCTGTTCCAAAGCCCCCATTTTGGCACAAGTATGAAAGATGCTGGAAAAGGTTGTGGAATTTGGCTTATACCTTTCTATTAATTCTTTCATTGACTTGTTATAGGAGGTTATATTTCATTTAAGTGATTTGATCTTGTTTGTTTGATGATTGGATAATGGTCCCATAATCTTGGTAGACCTAATCCCCTCTGTTGATTTCCATCCTTATAAACTATCCTTCGCAACTAAACTGAAAATGAACCAAGAAGCTTGGATGACTTGTGCTCAATGATCTTGTGTCTGAGTTCATTGCAATGAAGAAATCCCATGAAATTTATGTGTTATGTGATACTGAGGTGGCTCTCATTTTTTTCTCTAGCAAAGGAAAGCTCTACGAGATTTCCAGTGAGAACATGTATGTTTCATGCTATCTTACCCATTTTTTAATAAGAATAAAATATAACACTGCTTTATTGTGGTGTCTGCTCTGCATAATTATGAAAAAGAAATTGTTCCAAATATCTTGATCTCTAACCATACAAATCAAAATGATGTTCTTACATATTAATTTTCCAAGTTTTATATTGTTAAAATGTGTCTCTAAAATTAGAATGCAATCCTGCACTAGCTATAATCTCTTGGTCTTTAACCATACTAAATGTTGCTCACTACACAAATATATGTGTTCTTGAAAACTTGATGTATTTGGTAACTATGATGTGATATATGTTCACTGAAAATTGTTGCTACGTGACATAAATTTGGGAGCATATTTAGTGGATAAATTAGGAGAGACAGGTTTCCTTTCATAGGCCTTAGGCATGCTTGTGCCAGTGATAGCTAGATCACAGTGTATTTTTTGAAGAGTTAAATAGCTAATAAAAGTAGGTGAAATTTACAAATTGGATTGATTAGGAGAGATAGGTTTCCTTTCATTATTTCATAGGCCTTAGGCATGCTCATGCTAGTGACAGCTAGATCATAGTGTATTTCTTGAAGAGTTCAGTAGTTAATAAAAATTGGTGAAATTTACAAATGACATTTCAACTTGGGGGTGTAGTTGACATCAGGAACAAGTCTAGTTAGCATTGAGAACAACCATAATATCTTTTGATCTTCATTTCTGTCAGATCACAAATTAAGGAAAACAATTCCATGTTTGATTTTTCCAGCCATTACTATTCTCATCATCATAATCTATCCAAGTATACTTATGAAGAGCTTACAATGTCAATTTTGGTGGTTTCTCTCTTTATTGTTTACATTTATTCTTCTTAGACTCTTGTATAATTGTGGATTTTCTGAGTTCACATCTAGTCTATTGGATCTTTATGCAATCTATAAGTTATAACTAAAGAAGATAAGAATGAATAATATTATAAAAAGATATGATACACTGTGTGGAGAGGAAAATATTTTACAAGCACAGAGAAATGGTGTGTTAACATCTTGGAAGCATTGGATGGTAATGTACATGTCTTAGATATGTCTGTCTCATCCAATGAATGAAATACTACAGATGACAATTATGTGTTCTAATGGTAGATCTAGATAATTCAATATTGAGAAAAAATTGCCAAGATTTCCACATTTCTGAAAATGGCTATTCCCTTAAAATTAACCCTAGTTAGTAGGTCTATTTTAGGTGCATTGGAGGGTTTTGTGTCTTTTGAATTTGAATCTGTGAGCACAACTAGGATTCACATGTTTGGAAATTTAAAACTACTAAATTAAATTTAATAAGTCAGATGACAATAATTTTAAGTGATAAACATGGAAAATTATAAATTTTGATTTGTTATTATCACAAGCATGCATTTTAAAGACTCATTGGAATATTAAACTACTCATTTTCATCATTATATCAAAATTGAATATGTGTGAAATTAACAAACGCATATGCCCTACATGTAATTTGTAGTTCACTATTTCATAAGTCATGAAAGGCTATCATGACCTTGAATCTACATTTGCAATACCACTATGCCTAGTATTCCACCAATACTTACAATCATTTCATTGTCAAGATCAAATACATCTTGTAACAAAAATACTCATAAGATAAACATTACTATCTAGCTCTGGGTCATCTCGGCAGTCCACAAAGAGAGGAAAATTCTATAAGTCCATCTCTCTCATATTTGTTACCTAAGGTAATGTTATCAACCTTTTGGCCTTGTTTCTTGAATTGTCTCTCTACATAGTTTTTGTTGCCATTATACAAAAGATAAGGAAGTTGTGAACATACACCAATTTCAGTACTTTCTTTGAATCCAATATGTTTATTTTCATAGAATGAATAGAATCCATAAATACTCTAAGTTCCCCATGAAAAGAATATCTAGCAACCTATGAAATCAATTGTGTGGCAAATCTCTGCTACTCAGTTACATGAATGTCATAACATGCCCAACATCTAGTGGGATTTTTGGTTTAAGTTCTATCATATAAGTTATTCACTAATCCAAACTTACTTTGAGTAGAACAAAAACCACAAACTACTCCCTCATTATAGTTGTTTCCTCACTACCATTGTAGATTTGTTTCACGGTTCTCTAGAACCCATCTATCAACTCTCAATTTTGAGATAGAGACCTCATTTCCATTAGTGATTAAGTGTATGAGTAGTTGCTGGAAGTGGATTATTATCATTCAACCTCTTATGTTTTCAGTTAGAAATGGTCCATAGAGATCAATTTATTCAAGGAAAATATCAAACATCAAAAGCTTATTTTAGGTTTTGAATTGTGCAGTACATTTATCCCACATGATGATGAAAGTAGCCTTCAATACATCTAATGATTTCATAAGAACCTTATGCATATTGTACACGGTTAATAACTGGTCTCCTCTCATAAGAGATGCAGTTTCAAAATTGTTGCACATATACACCTTAGATCAATAAATTAAATTCTTTAGCCACTGGAAAACAACTAGTAGATGATAAGTTGTGAGCTACTATCCTCTTGGAAATCCCCACAGTTACAGGTTAACTTGATCTTTCAAAAAGGGTCAGTGTCTTGATTCTAATAGAAAACCATACTTTTCTCTTGTCATTTTTGGTTTTTGACAATTATTTTCAGTTTGAAATGGTGCATAGAGATCACTTTCTTCTAGTAAAATATCAAACATTTGAAACTTAATTTAGGTTTCGAACTGTGCATTTCATATTGTACCTATTTACTTTAGCATGTGGCTACTTACCCTATTGAATAACATATCTTTGGAATGATTTTGAACTTATACAAATAAAATATAAATCATATTACTACTCATGGTTTGAATGTAGCATTATTTACAAATGGTGAAACTCTTCTGGGAGTGGTATGACTCAGTTGGTTCAAATATGTGGGTTGCATAGTTTGTGTACAAAATATCACTTTTTTTTTTACAGGGAACCAAGTTTGAGAATTTCTATTAATGGAAATTATTTGGAGGGGTGATTTAATTTTTGAAAAATGATTTCTACCAATTAGGAAACTTTTTATAAGTCTATCTAATATGTTGATGGCTTTGCAGAGGAAGTGTGATCTTAAACATCCTCCTAGAGATGAGATATATCATAGTGGCTCACTTTCAATGTTTGATGCAAGTTTCCTAATGATGGTCTTCATGAGATGTATATTTTTTAGTAATTCAATTTTCTATGGTTCATTTGTGATTTTGTTTGGTGATTTTTTTTGGTGTAATTAAATGTCTTGTACCTTGTCCTAGGTCATAATTACACCTTAGTTAAGTTTGCTTAGGGTTCACATAGGAAGTTGTGGACACATCATGTGATTATCTCTCCACCTTAAGTGGAGTGATAGGTCTTCATAGTTGTCTCATGTCATAAGATTATGACACTTTTCATAATTGTATGCCCTTCTATGTTCTCACCTTGGCTATATAACCAAGGGGTCTCTCTCATTTGTAATAATCAAAATCATCATATCAATGACATTGAATACAGTCTATTCTTGTCATATTCTCTCTCTCTCTTTTTGTGCTTTCCATTTGGTCCATAGATCTTGGCGGCCATAGCCAATTCTAACATGGTATCAGAGTGGGTTGGGTGCCATTGGAGAGTCTTTTTCTGAAGAGAGATCCCAGATCTGAGGAGGTTCCATTCGTGGCTCTTTGTTGCAGGTTCATATCCAAGCTTGCTAGTGCAAATCTAAGCTCACCATTGCGTCTGGAAGGTTCGAGAAAGTTGATTTTTCCTTTTGTTTTGTCCAAATCGGACATACAAGGCCAAATCTAAGAGGGTTTGAAGCTGAAGTGTGGTTGCCAAATCCAAAAGGTAGCTGCAATTTTGGAGCATTTTGGGTCAAATCCGACCCTGCCATCGTGTCTAGAAGGGCCAAAAACCCTAAGATCGATTGTCAATTCATCCATTTTGGAGCAAGTCATCTGGTGGGGCAAAAAAAAAATTTCCCAAAGAGCCGTACGGCCCCCAAGTTGTCATAATTGTAGTGACAATACGATTATTTTTAAATAAAAATTTTCGGAAAATTTTTGAAATTTTTTTTATGAAAAAATCATATTTTTGTACCGATCAATTTTTATTTGTAAAGTTTTAAAAAATAAAATAAAATTTTTGAGGTACTCTGCAGTACCTGCTACGCAGGTACCGCAAACCTCTGTCTGTACTAGCGGGGCCCACAAGGAGCCACATGGCCTTTCGGTCGTGGCCCCCGCAATACCCCGCCACCGGTGTCCGGTTCAATTCAAAACTGGCAGGTCTATTCTACAACCGACGGCCTCCACAAAAAATTCGGCAGTCATTTAAATCTACCGGCGGTGCAAATGGGAAAATCTGGCAAGGCATTTTCCGGGCGATAATTGAATATTCCGTCACTAAAATTCTCAGTAGATTTCGGCTCCAAGAATATTCCGGTAGCAAAGATTCTGACACTTATCGCATATTCCAGCAGAATATTCTCTTTTGACGGCGATGAAACCGTCAAATTTAATTGTCTGTATTACTGACATCAGTAGAGCCTTTGAATTTTTTGTACCCCTCTCCATTTGATTTTTCATTTTTGCAGTTCAACTTTGGAGGCTCGTAACTTGCTCAATTTGACTCCTTTTTTGGAGCAATTTTTTTTTATTTAGGCTAAAATTTCATGCTCTACATATTGGTGCAATTGGTTTCTAGTTTTGGTGCCTGTATTTTCCATAAATTGTAGATTCTCACAGGTGTTGCTGCTTCATCCTCATTTTGGGAACTTCGGGAGCTCATATCTTGCTCCTACGGTAACATTTTTGTGTGCAATTTTTTTTGAAAGTGCATCATTTTTTGTGTATTTCTCATTGGTAGGATTAGATTTATCTCATTTTGTACCAAAAGTTTTACTTGATACTATGGCCTATTTTGGCATTTATAAGCACTAAGATCAAGTCTAGCTTGTTGTTTTTGGCATCTAGCAACTGTAATTGCACTAAATATAAAGTGCCAAATCAGATATTACTTGGAGGGGTTTCTTGATTGAGTGATTTGGGGGGGTCTCTTGGTGCATTGTTTTGATCTGTTTGCTTTTGCTCTCTTATTCTCATGGATCATTCTAAGGTTCCTTTGCTCACATCATATAATTATTCAACATGGCATCAAAATGCATGGAATATTCTAATGACAGAAGGTCACTCTCTATATGTTGAAAATAAGGTACCTGAACCTACTGATGATGAGAAAAAGTTAAAATGGATGATCAAACATGCCAAAGCTCTTGGGTGTCTTCATAGACTAGTTTCTCAAGATTTGCTATTCCAAATTGAATCATGTAAAAATTCTCATGAAGCTTGGGAAAAATTGAAAACATTGTATGGTACAAAAGATGAAGTAAGAGGCTATCAAATTGATAATGATTTGATGAATCTTGATCCTAAGAACTTTGACAACATCCAAGACTACATCACTAAGGTTAATGATCTAAAAGAGCAATGTAAAGCATGTGGAATTGATAAGAAGGACATCCAGTTGGTGTACAATACAATTAACAAACTTGGTCCTGATTATGCTTCTTTTGTTTCTAGCTTTCATACTCATAGATTGACTATGGGGTTTGCATATACTACACCTTCATTTGCATCATTTTCTGAGATGTTCATACATGAGCAACAAAAGCTTATCTCAATGGGTCTCATCAAGAATTCTAAATCTTAGGCATTGTTGGTTAATCAAGTGAAAGAATCATAATCAGATAACAAATAGAAGAAAGCAAAGAATAATCAACATTCAGATCAAGTAAATCCACATGCAGATCAATCAAAGAAAAAATCTTCTTCAAAAGTAGAATCATCTAAGAAGGAGAGGCCTTTTTGTGCATATTGCAAGAAGGATGGACATGAAGAACATTATTGTTATAAAAAGGATATTGATGAGTTGAAAAATCTTCTCAAAAAGAATCACATTGATTTTCCTTCTAGAATGTCTGAATCTTCTTCTCCTTCTACTTCAAAACAGTCTAAAAAGGAAAAAGGTCAAACATCAGGATATAAAGGACAAGCTCTTAGTGCTCATTCAAGTCCAGGATCAGGAAGATGGCTTCTAGATTCAGGAGCATCACATCATATGGCATCTTCACAGACTATCTTCTCTTCATTTCAGCCTTGTTCTATGTCTCCTATCTTGATGGGAAAAAATACATACATGAGTGTAACAGGGAAGGGATCTATTAGCATTGGGGAGAACACTTTTCAGGATGTCTTGTGTGTTCCTCACTCGACGAACAATCTACTTTCCATATATCAGATTACATATGGTGGAGATGGGAGAACTGTGGAGTTCACTCCTAATTCTGTTATCATTCGGGACTTGGAGACTCAAGAGATTATTGCTACTGGGGTGGTTGATCATTCATCTCGGTTGTATTCCTTTGCACAGTTTGCTTCTGATGATGATCTTGTTCCTTCGACTATTGATCATATGAACTATGATTCAGAGGAGACATTTGGCTTTTTGAACTTGGGCATACTCACATCCGATCCAGTCCTTAAGCCATGCACTCTATCTCCTCCATCTACTATTGTACTTGATGATACTTGTGTTGCTACAGTTTTGGCTCCTAGTGATTTAGTGCAGCAAGATCCTCATTGTCTTCCAGATATGGCTACTTTGGATGACTTTCTGACAGGTATTTCAAACTTGTTTGTGGAGTCTCATCTTGTGGATTTGGAGGACACCATTGATAGCATTCATCTTCTCTTTGATGAAGATGTACCTTCTTCAGTTGTTGTGAGGGAACACTTTGACCCTCTTGTTCATTCTCTACATGATCATTCTTCTCAGATTGGCATGAGTGTGGATTCTTTTGGACAACATTTGGAGGAGGCTTCTTTGTCTTTAGAGGGCATATCCTTGTCTTTGGATAGTGCTCTACATTCATCTCTACTTGATGTTGGATTGTCATCTTCAACAGTGTGGCCTAGAATTCCTATTTGGAGTGTGTCAGCTTTTGGCATCAACATGGAGACACTTGAGCATGCTCCAGAGACATCATCATTTATCATCCATCTTCATGATATCCTGCATACATCCTTGGTTTTGTTTCTTCCTAAGGGGAGCAACGTTGTTCGGCAAGATTGGATCATCTTCAGCATTCAATGTTGAGCTTCTACCATCATTGCAGGAGACTCAACATTGAGGGGGGGCTACCTTGTCTCTCTTCTACTTCTCTCTTATGGGGGGGTCTTTTTCCTCACATGGGGTTTTTACCTTCTCATTCTTCATTGAGAGTATTGCATTTCTATTTTCTATTTCATCTCTCTTTTGAAGGGGAGTTTTTCCCATGAGCTTTTCTCCCTTTCCTCGCTTGTGAGAGGTTGCATTGTTTGTACATGGGTACCTAACATGGCCTCGTAGCCGGGACCCATCTTGCATTGTTTTCATTTGTGTACATTCTCCCTAAGTTGCACTTCAGGGGGGGTGTTGGTGTAATTAAATGTCTTGTACCTTGTCCTAGGTCATAATTACACCTTAGTTAAGTTTACTTAGGGACCACATAGGAGGTTGTGGACACATCATGTGATTATCTCTCCACCTTAAGTGGAGTGATAGGTCTTCATAGTTGTCTCATGTCATAAGATTACAACACTTGTCATAATCTTATGCCCTTCTATGTTCTCACCTTGGCTATATAACCAAGGGGTCTCTCTCATTTGTAATAATCATAATCATCATATCAATGACATTGAATACAGTCTATTCTTGTCATATTCTCTCTCTCTCTTTTTGTGCTTTCCATTTGGTCCATAGATCTTGGCAGCCATAGCCAATTTTAACAATTTTATTTATTAGTTCATAGCACATTGCTAGAGTATTATAAAATTTACTTATATATTAGATAGATGGATTTTAAGATATACCATTTGAATAAGTGGGGATTACTCAGAAACTAGAGTAATTTATCCATCAATGACATCTCTTTGAGGCATTCCATCAAAGAGTTCATGTGCCTTGTGTATGTTTCCACATTTTTCATACATGTTTAACATAGCATTTCCAACCATAATATCTAACAAAAATCCCCCATCTATTATGCCCTGATGGATGTTCATACCCTGCTCCAAAGCTCTCATTTTGGCATAGGCAGGGAGGATGCTGGCATAGGTTGTGGAATTTTCCTTCACGCCTGCTAATTGCATTTGCTTGAAATTTTCTAAAGCCTTTTCAGCAAATCCATTTTGTGCATATCTCGTAATCATCGTATTCCATGAGATGGTATCTTTGACACCCTTCAATGCTCTCGGTTGTCTGCAAATTGTGTGATCATCTCTTTGACCACATCATGTGATTTGGAGTCTGGATGCAATCTGCTTGATTTTCCATCAGGAGGACTCTTGTGTGTCATTGGGAGTCATGTCAAAGTCCCACTGATAGCCCTAGTAGTTCTGAAGCAATCATCGAGGTGTCGTTGGGATTCATGTCAAAGTCCCACTGATAGCCCGACAGCACTCAAACTCATCGGCGAGAGAGGTGGACATCGGCAGGAAAAATCTTGTGGTCCCTCTAAAGCCCCAAAAAGGGAAAAGATCAGTTTGAAGTTTCTACCCATGGGAGAAATGAACATCAAAAATTTGTATGGTTGGACTCACAAGTTATTGGGTGAGTTACTTCCAGGCCCTAACTAACCTGCAAGTACTCATGAATCATGTGAGTAACTGGAAATTTTTTGAACTATGATTGATGCCTTTACTATCATTGAGGAGGGTATAGGCTTCTCTTCTAGTGCTATGGATTAGATCCAATTCATCTAGCATTCCAGCATCCTTGGTTCATCTTGTTTGGTGATGAGTCGTATCTCTTGGATTTTTGGTCTATTTTTCAAACTATTTATAGTCATCTAATTGGTCTCATAGGTTTTTTCCCTTCTAATAGGATTAGGTTCTTTTGTTTATTAGATTAATTTTTAGTTTTTGCAAGTTAGTTTTAGATATCCTTTTAGTTTTTCAATTTTTATGGAGCCTATTTTTGGCTCCTTCTTGCTATTGTCTGTAGATGTATTTCTGAGTTGCTAACATTTCTTTTGAAAGCTAAAGAAATTGGTTCATGACTAAGCATTTATGAGAAATTATGAAAGGGAAAGTCAATCTTGGCATTTAGGAGGGATTCTTTGTACAAATAATCCCAACAACATTCTCACTCATATAGAAATTAGTCTAATAGAACTCAACTAGGTAATTATTTGTCTATATTTTACCATTTAATAAAGATTAGATGTTTATGATTTTGTGTTGCCAATGCTCAAGGCTTGCATGCTTGCACTCATTTTTTTACAATTCCCAACTTTGAACCACAAACAACAATAAGGCTTTCAAAGCTATCACCATAGATTACCACTCCCAATATGTGTTATCATAGTGGTCACACCTAAAATGAATGTGGTCCCATTGACCTAGAAAACTCTCCAACCATAGATGAGAGAAGGGGTTTCCACTGCTATATATAATCTTTCTTTTTTTTGAATGTAAAATCTCAATTCTATCACCTATGTGCATAAGGAAAGAGGATTTTCCCTACTTGAATGACATGCTAGATCATTGATTAAGTTAGGATCCTATTTAAATTTCTTAAAAGAATGTAATAATGTGTTTTCACCTTTCTTTGAATCAACATATTCTCATCTTTCTTTGAATCAACATGTTCTCATCTCGAAAGTAATTTTAATGTATCCTTTATCGTGTTTTGTGAAACTCCAGACTAGGTCATATTTCTTTCAGATTTTATTCTATTGTAATAAGCAATACACCTTTTTTCTCACAATTTTATTCAAGAATAATTGTGCTAAGATATTTGTCCTTCTCTTGCTTGATGTATATAGATACTAATAGTGTTGAATTTCTTTTGTTCCCAAGATCCCATTTATCCTAATTTAACTCTTCTAGTCTTGTTTATTTAGATAGTGTTCCATACTATTCACTAGATTTTTTATGGTGAATAAATTTAAATAGAGTAGAAGATGAAATACATTTTCTCTTATCATATTTGGTATAGAATGATATATGGGATACTTACACAAAAATTTATGGTTGTAATATAATTTATGAAATAAGAAATAAGAGAATCAAACAAAACATGTTGACCATAAACAATCCCTAAAACAAACATACTCTTGATTTCTATAGGCCATGTTTCCCGAAAGAAGTTTATATATGCATGTATTAACCAAAGAAATTGATGAACATTTATTTTTCATTATTTGAATTTAATTTTTTTGTTGAACTCTTTATAACTATTCCTAAACAATGTAGGCTATAGATGGAATTGATGCATATGCAAAGACAAAGGAAGAACCTTCAACCATTATAAAGATCTATAAAAGAATGTTGGTAAGAAAATTTTTAGATGGATTTTCTCTAAGAAAATTTTCATAGAAGTATGTGAGATTCGTCACATGCAATTTTTTTTCTTGTTGCATTTATCACATAAACAAAGGCCTCTTTCAATTGTAGCAGAGGATGTAGAGAGTGAAGCATTGGCTACTTTGATCTTTGAAATTGATAATTTTTTTACTAAATTGATAATGTTTGAAGTTTCTTTTTCTTTCTTAGATGTTGAGTTTAATTAAAAAGTTTCATTTTGTGTTCCAATTTGCAGCTCAAAATTAGAGAAGTGAAAGGTGAATACCAGCGAGGAAGAATTTGGAGGATCCAAAACCAATAGCGGTGGGAAAGTTGTGGATTTGTAAGGGGATTAAATGGGTCAAGCCCCTATAGGAGGTCATTTCCCTTCCAAAAGGACTACAATTAAGGAAGGGGAAAACAATATAAATATATGAAAATAGGAGTATTCTTTTTATTTAGTGTTTATAACTTGTACAGTGTCACTGAGACATTGAATGTAACCAATGAGATTTTGATTTCTCAATGAGGCTTAATAAAGTAAATTTTCAAAGTGGTTTTTTCTCCACTCATAAATATTGTGTTGTGGCTCCTCTAGTCTTCTTTTCATGGTGTTTTTTAACATTTGAATATCTATGATATTTGAAGTTTATATGTATAAATTTGTGAGGATTAATTAAGTTAGATTTGATTTGTAATGACTAAAATAAAGACTAAATTAATGACTAAATACATGACTAAATACATGACTAAATTAATGATTAGATATATGACTAAATATATGACTAAATTAATGACTAAAGTAATGATTAAATATATGACCAGTTAACAACAATCAATAACTAAATTAATGACTAAAATATTTTAGTCATAAATTTAGTGGTGTTATAAATGACTACAAATAAACCACTAAAATAGTCATGTGACTAAAATTAATGACTAAAAAATATGACTAAATCAATGACTAAATCAATGACCAAATAAATGACCAAATTAATGACTAAAATCAATGACTAAATAAATGACTAAAATTGTTTAGTCATAAATTTAGTCGTGTTATAAATGACTACAAATAAACCACTAGTAGTCACGTGACTAAAGTTAGTCATTTATATGCAATTTTTAGTAGTTTATTTAGTCATATATTGTTGTTTGTGTACTAGTGTGATGTGTCTAATATGACTTGGGAGGAATTTTTAAATATTGATCGATTTATACTAGAGCATTTGTGACCTAGGGTTTTTCCTCAACCTCGTAGGGTTAGTAGGAGATTGAACATTGTTGAAGCCACTCCTGGAGCCTCAACTTCTAGTGCAAGCCCTAGTGTAAACCCTCCTGTAGCTGAGAAAACTATAGAGATTAGCTCTTCTAAGGCAGAACATTCAAACAAAAATAGTTCCTCTTTAGACTCTGATGATGATGTCCCTCTTGGAACCTTAATTTGAACTAGGGCATAAAAGAAAGAAGTAGAAATGAAGAAGGGAAAAGCTAAAAATAAAATGGCAGAAAAAGAAGCGCCAAGCTCTAAGAAATGGAAGGTTGACACTATTCTTCCTACAGCCAAAGAAAAACATGAAACCCCTCCTAGAAAATAAAGACTAACTGGACAAGCCACTGGTGTGTCTCCAAAGAGAAGCCCTATCCCTCAAGGAAAATCACAAGAGGACACAGAAGTCCCAATGGGGCAGGTGAACATTAAGGAAAAGGACATTTTTGAGGAACAGGCAGATATAAGATTGGAAGAGCTTGCTGCCATTGCAGAATAGGTGGAGAGTCAAGAGTATGAGAAGAATTAGGACCTCTTGCAACAAGAGCAAGAGCAAGAGTTTCTATAGCAAGAGCAAGAGTTCTTGCAGCAAGAGCAAGAACCCCCGCAGCCAGAATTGGGTGAATAGTCAAAACCCCTGCAACCAAAATTGGGTGAGCAATCAAATTCCCTGCAACTGGGGATACATGAAGAGCAAGAATCAATGCCAGGAAAAATTTTGGTAGGAATACATAATCCCTATGATATTTTAATGCAAATGGTAGCCATGCACTTATGGAATGATTTGCAAAGGAGGGAAGAAGAATGGAAAAAGGAGAAATGTAGGATAAAGGAGGAAATTAAAAAGAGAGATGAAGAGATTGAAGAGAAGAATATGGAAATTCTTGCTTTAAAGGAAAAGGTGGACAATGTAGCAGCCTTAGTACCTCAGTTGTTAGAATGCAAGACTCCTACAAAGGTCTATGCTCTATATTTGAAGGAGAGGAATCTTTCTTTTAAACTAGCAAGGATCATTTTAGGTTTGAATCCTTCCATTGAGACTCCTCTTGAATTTTTCTAGGCTTATCAGATTGCTCCTCCTGAAATGAAAAATTTGTTGTGTGAATTCTATTTGCATAATTATGTTGTGTCCAAATATCATGATTGGAATCCATTGTTCTATGTTAGGGATCCCCAATTAAGGGAATTTATGTCCTAGATATAGAATGAAATTAGTTGGGGACAACAGCTTAGGACTTATAGGAAAATAAAATCCAACACTCCCCTACCCATCAGGGTTGAATCTAGAAACCCAGGAGACATTTTTCAGGGAATGGCATAGATTTATTTACCAACCTGTTGATGTGTTTTTTATGCACTTCTCAACACAGGCAATGTGTAGGTGGACTACCTCTCTTGAAAGACAATCTTCCACAATCAAATTGTAGAACACTATCCCAAGGTCTCTCAGATGTCAGGTCATGACAGTGCTTAGATACCTCAGTAGTTTGATGTGATTTGCTGGAATCACAAGGCAGTCTTACGGATGAGTTACAAAGCATGGAAGTTGGGTTTGCAAATGCAGTTTTAAAGTGTTGGAAGTGAATGAACAGTGGCTGTCCACTCAAAACAGCAAACTGAAACTCATCAAATTCATCTGATTTAGCTTCATGGTGATGCTTTGGGTCCTACTCTAACCAAAGATTAAAAGAAACAGCAAAAGGAGAAGGGTTAAAAAAGCTATTCTAATCCTAAGCTACGAATGAACAGTAACAATGGTGGCTGCTAGTAGACAGGCTTTCCTAAACTGGGTTTTGCTTGGCCAAGAGAAACCTACAGTTGCACAAAACCAGTGCAATCTTCTAAGGACTACATATTTTCAAAATGCACATGCACATCATGCACATGTAATTGAACTAAGTTGCAGCAATGAAGTAATGAGCTCAGACTAGCTTTGCAAAGTGACTCATCATCAATGAACCACAAAAAGCATGAACTGGAAATCCATCAAATACTAAAACAGCAAACACCATCACCACTCCCATTCAAGAAACTAACACTAAAACTAACATGGAAGGAAAAACTATGCATGCAAGATAAGAAAAATCAAAGAAAACATCCATAAAATCATGCAATGTTGTCTTCTATTGCTGCAAATGCTTTTTACAATAGCTCTCCAACTCTTACAAATGAGGGGCAAGCCCCTATTTATAGTTTTCCAAAGCCCAAATGAATGGCTAGGATCAATTTGTATTGAGTGGCTCAGATTCAATTACATTAGGGTTTCACCTACCCCACAATATTCAACAATTAAAAATACATTCCTTGTCTTTTCCCTATTTTGTCATCTAGTGACAGTCACTGTAGCAATTTTGTCATTTAGCTGATTGCCCTTTTCACTGTAGCTAAAACTGCCTGAAAGTTGTCTTTTGCTTGATGTGCTTGTAGTGTTCTTCCTTTGATCAAACGAGTCTGTCGACGATTGGCATCAATGGATTGGTGGCCCCTGATTCGGGTAGGAAGCTCCTTAGAAATCATCATCATCTAGAAAAAGGTAGGACAACTCCCTCAATGCACCTCTTCGATAGACCTATGGAAGGCTTCTTGACTCCTGCAAACACGAAGTGTTGTAAGTGCATTTATACACGAGTTAAGGAAAATGTCAATCAAACCTACAAATTCGCTGTTAGATCTATCTATGCATCATCAAAAGATCTTGATATTCATATTTGGAACTCATTTGGACCATAAACATTAATGTGTGCTTCAAAGGTGTGAGCGCCAGAGGGGGGAAAGACGGCGGAAGAATGTCAGAAGGCAGACAGCAGACAGAAGCCAAAACAGCTGGGAAGAAGGCGGGCTCCCGGATGTTCAAAATAGTCGGGAAGAAGGCAAGCTCCCGGATGTTCAAAATAGCCAGGAAGGAGGCAGGCTCCCAGATGTTCAAAACAGCCAAGGAGGGACGGGCTCCTGGAAATGGCCACGGAGGGCCCGGGCTCCGGAGGCCGGGAAGGAGGCAGCCACCAGAAGATCCAAAATGGTGACAGAGAGGCAGAACCCCGGAAACGGCCATGGAGGGGCCGGGCTCCAGAGGCCGGGAAGGAGATGGCCGTCGAATGATCCAAAATGGCGACGGAGAGGCGAAACCCCAGAAATGGCCATGGAGGGGTCGGGCTCCAGAGGCCGGCGGAGGCGGCCGTCGGATGTTCCAAAATGGCGACGGAGAGGCGTAACTCCCTAGGAAACAGCCCACGGGAGGGACGGGTTCGAGGTCGGGAAGGAAAGTACCGGCCGGATGTTCCGCAAAAATGGTGACGGAGAGGTGGAACTCGAAAACAACGCACGGAGGGGCCGTGGGCTCCGAGGGTTTGAAGGAGGTACCATTTGAAGTTCCAAACGCGAACGGAGAGGCGTAACTCCCTGAAACGGGCTAATAAAGGTCGGCCCCAGGTCGAAGGAGGCAACACTGATGTCCAAAAAGAAGAAAAGGGGACAAAGCTCTGAAACCACCGAAACTTAACCAAACTTTGGCAGTTCATTTACGTACTTCAAACACATCCTAGATCCAAAAAAGGGTGACCCCAAAGTCAAAATTAAGGAAACGGGAGCGACGGGGGTCCACGGATATTTCCAAACAGCCAAGGAGGAAGGGAATTTCGGAGGGAAAGTTTCGAAACCATCGAAACTTAACGCAACATTGACGAAACCTTGACAGTTCATTTACGTATTTCAAACACATCCCCGATACAAAAAAGATTGCTCCCAAAGTCAAAATTGAGGAAACAGGAGCGACGGGGGTCCACGGATGTTTCCAAACAGCCGAGGAAGGGAATTCCGGAGGGAAAGTTTTGAAACCATCGAAACTTAACGCAACATTATAAAACCTTGGCAGTTCATTTGCGTATTTCAAACACATCCGCGATACAAAAAAGATTGCTCCCAAAGTCAAAATTGGGAACGAGCGACGGGGGCCCGCGGATATTTCTAAACAGCCAAGGAGGAAGGAATCCAGAGGCAAAGTTCAAACAATCAAACTCAACCAAACTTTGATGAAACCTTGGCAGTTCATTGAAACATCCCAAACACATCCCAAATCCACCAAAAGTTGTCCCCAAAGCCAAAATGTGGAACCGGACCGACAGGGGTCCACAGACGTTTCTGAAACAACCAAAGCAAAACAAAAGGCAGAAAGGGGATGGGGGACTTTATTTCTCCGCAGATTTGAATACCCCAAGTAGGTGAATTTGGGTAGGGGATTTGATTGTTTGATGGCACATGACCAATTTGGGCTTGAAAATGGGGCACGCAAAACAAGACAGGAGGAAAGCAGCAAGCAGGAGAGAAAAAGGGGGGTCCCTGCCTACGGCGGGGCGTGTGCACAACAAATGGCAACTTGCTGGGGAAATGCTATTGAGCATTTTGATGACAAATTGGAATCATGAACCCAGAATCTCTGGTTCCGACCTTCACGCTAGGGCAAACAAACCAGACACCCAACCAAAGGATCAAAACCATTAGCCAACCCAACCTTCAGTATGCTGAAAATCCAAGTGTGTACAATTGCGTTAATTCCCATTCTTCAGTTGCTACAGGAACCCAAGCTCCATCAAGTTAAGCTACGTAGTTTATTCTAACTCCAAAAGCATCCGGGACATTGCCTCGCTGCCAGTCAGGCATCCATAGCCCAGACGAGGTTATCACTGTGAATCTCTTGAACATTGCTCTACTACCAGCCGGGCGTCCATAGCCCCGGTAGAGTTGCTCGGATACCCCTAAAAAGTTGAATTTTCTTTTTCTTTTAACTTTCAGTGTTTTCTTTCTTTCTTTCTTTTCTCTTTTTAGCTCTTTTATTTCAACCTGCAAGCACTGAAGCTCGCGCTCAGGGCTGAGAATCACAGTGGCGCTGGAGCAGAATTTTAGATTCTTCACTTAACTAGACTTCACAAAAGGCCCTATAGTGAATGTCGAATTCTTAAGATGTGTAAGAGCTATAAGATTTTAGAATACGTCAGAGTCGGACTAAACCAACAACTTATTCTTTTTGAATCAAACACCTAGATCACTTGACACTAATAGAAGACCTTCACCATCCACTCTAAATACTTGATTAGAGTTTGACAAAGAAATACGTAGAACAACCCCAGACAATAAGTATGGTTGTTGTGTGCATAAATGTGCCTAGCTAAAAGCAAAGAGACCCCAAGCAAAGCAACAACAAAGAAAAAGAAAATAAAAAGCAAACGAAGCAAGCAACCTACACAAACTAACTAACCTAAGGAAAGCAGAGTATTTACAAAAAACCTATACTACTCAAAATGAGCTATGTACAAAGATATTTACAAAGAACTATGTTCAGGTAGAGCAAGCCAACATTAACATTCATTGGATTTCGTAATGCATGCACAAGCAAATAGGCAATCGTTATCGTTCTTAACCATGCAAATTTATCTTTATATTCTAAAAAAAGAAATTCAATGTTGCAACACTCAAGTTCAGTCACGTCATCATGAAAATTCAGCAATTGAGGAGGCTCGTTGAACCCATGGTTAATCCATAAACATGTTCGTTTTTCCTTATTCCCATAATCAAAATAATAAGTGCAATTATGAGAAATGATAGGGGCAAGGAAGGATAAAACCTGGATGTCATCACACGGAGATGGCAGCGTTAGACAGTCGAGAGCAAGCACAACATCCTTGGTCGTTGCATTGGCAACCTCAGGCGGGCACGGTGGAGGGTGCAGCACTTCAGACATTAAGCTAGCATAAGGTTGGGAGGATGGGGCAGCAAACAGCTCTTCCAATCCACCAATGGGACCTACAACCCTGGTTGGCAATTCTTCAAAAAGAAATACTTCTCCACATTAATCATCTGCAAACTTGGAATCCACTTGGTTGCTGTCCTCAAAGGGTAGCATGTTGTCTTGTCTCCTTCCCCAAGTATCAACCTCCTTTTTATGATGTTCAATGTCATGGGATGATGACATACATGAATCTGTCTCATTGCAGCTCTCTGGTTGTGAAGGAAAATCTACAAGGATTGAGACGAAAGGACCCTCAGTTGTAGCCCACGGTTGACCAAGCTCGTCGTATTTGTTGGCAGCCATCAAAACACCTCCACCTTTATCTTCTTCCATTTGTTGTTCATGTATCTCCTCATGGCGCCCACTTGTTTCCTCCTAGTCACTATCATTGTAAATGGAGAAGGAGCTCCTCTCCCAATCTAGAAACTCTAGTGCATCATTGTTCAAGGGCTCAAGGAGTATGTATTCATCACTACTATCTTCTGGGATGTGCTCTTCCTCGATATGAGTATTCCTCCGTAGTGCAGCTCCTAATGGAAAGAAGTCATCAATTGATGGAACCTCATCAAGGGGACCAAAGTCTACTGCATAATTTCCCTCCAAAGACTCGTCAAAAAGCCCACCGTCCATGGCACATAACTATTCTTCAAGAGGAAGAACTTCTTGATGACTGGTGGACAACATTCGCTCTTGATCTACTTCATCGCTCGGAAGTCTGAAACTGTATTGTTGTCCTTCTTCTATTGCTGCCCCAACATCCTCTTGAGGACTACCTTCAACTGAGTCATTAGTTGATTCAGGCTTTTGGTCTTCTTCTTCGATATGGGCAGCAAGTAGAGGAGGTCAGGCACTTGGCTTCATTGCTTGTTCTTTGACTTTCTTAATGGCTTCTTGGCACAGTTCACATGTGAACTCTGAGTGCGATGAATCATGGAGCCTGCACCAATTTGGCAATAGTATCACCTCCAAATCCACTTCGCATTTCAGCTTTAACCAATCCCTTGCTAATCTGGAGATGAGCTGGTCATATCTTTCTACTGCCCCAAGGCTTTCAACCTCCTCCTCTTCTTGATTTTTAGCATCTGTGTTGGCTGTCCTAGCATATGCTGCTACAAATCTCATTGGTTCATCTTCACCTACCAATTGCTCTTCTTCTGGAGTGGAGGACTGCCCTTGATTGTGGAGGGAAGGCCTTCTAAATTAATTCCAATCAGATTTTCACCAAGGCACCTTGTTGTCCTTGTAAAACCTGCCTCTTCCTCTTGGTTTTCAACTTCAATGTTTGCTACTCCAATATCAACTTGTATCAAATTTCTTGGTTCATCTTTATTTTGCTGTCATCTGGATGTTGACAACTCTTCTGCTTCATTGGATAACTTCTCCTCATTGAGAGTTGGCTGCTCCAACTTGTTCGAACAACCCCTAGCTTGAGCGATGATTTTTGTGCATGACGAGCAAGTGAATTCGGAGTGGTATGCATTGTGAAATCTGCACCAACTTGACATCAATATTTCCTCCAATCTTGGTCCATCCTTGCTGCTCAAATGTTCCTGGATCAGCTCCTTGAATGCCTTGGCTGCCATGGTTGTCAATTCTTCATCCGAGTCTACAAGGGATAAAGGCTGATATATTTCCCAAAAGGGAATTTCTCCCTGCAAGACCTTCTCAATTCTGTCCAAGAATGTTAGACACCCCAATTCACTATGCCTGCAAGTGCAATGGATCCGACATCTATCTGCCAACGCGAATTTCTCCAATGGCTTCTTCAGTCTCTTGTTCAAATTTGCATGCAGTTGAGTGATGTCAATTTGTGCATGCTGCTCCATTTCGACTCGGCTTCTTTTGCCTTCAAAATTTTCTGATTTTTGAATCAAAGAGATCTCTTATCTCAGATTTCTTCCTGAATGTTCCTTTCTCAACTTCCAACTTTCAACTTCATAGCCTCAACATGTCAAGCCCTCCCTTTAGCGCCAGTTCTGTTGATGTGTTTTTTATGCACTTCTCAACATAGGCAATGCGTAGGTGCACTACCTCTCTTGAAAGATAATCTTCCACAATCAAATTGTAAAACACTATCCCAAGGTCTCTCGGATGTCAGGTCATGACAGTGCTTAGATACCTCAGTAGTTTGATGTGATTTGCTGGAATCACAAGGCGGTCTTACGGATGAGTTACAAAGCATGGAAGTTGGGTTTGCAAATGCAGTTTCAAAGTGCTGGAAGTGAATGAATAGTGGCTGTCCACTCAAAACAGTAAACTGAAACTCATCAAATTCATTTGATTTAGCTTCATGGTGATGCTTTGGATCGTACTCCAACCAAAGATTAAAAGAAACACCAAAAAGAGAAGGGTTAAAAAAGCTATTCTAATCCTAAGCTACGAATGAACAGTAACAATGGTGGCTGCTAAAGTAGACAGGCTTTCTAAACTGGGTTTTGCTTGGCCAAGAGAAACCTATAGTTGCACAAAATCAGTGCAATCTTCTAAGGACTGTAGATTTTCAAAATGCACATGCACATCATGCACATGTAATTGAACTAAGTTGCAGCAATGAAGTAATGAGCTCAAACTAGCTTTACAAAGTGACTCATCATCAATGAACCACAAAAAGCATGAGCTGGAAATCCATCAAATACTAAAATAGCAAACACCATCACCACTCCCATTCAAGAAACTAACACTAAAACTAACATAGAAGGAAAAACTATGCATGCAAGATAAGAAAAATCAAAGAAAACATCCATAAAATCATACAATGTTGTCTTCTATTGCTGCAAATATTTTTTACAACAGCTCTCCAACTCTTACAAATGTGGGGCAAGCCCCTATTTATAGTTTTCCAAAGCCCAAATAAATGGCTAGGATCAATTTGTATTGAGTGGCTCAGATTCAATTACATTAGGGTTTCACCTACCCCACAATATTCAACAATTAAAAATACATTCCTTGTATTTTCCCTGTTTTGTCATCTAGTGACAGTCACTGTAGCAATTTTGTCATTTAGCTGATTGCCCTTTTCACTGTAGCTAAAACTGCCTGAAAGTTGTCTTTTGCTTGATGTGCTTGTAGTGTTCTTCCTTTGATCAAACGAGTCCATTGACGATTAGCATCAATGGATTGGTGGCCCCTGATTCGGGCAGGAAGCTCCTTAGAAATCATCATCATCTAGAAAAAGGTAGGACAGCTCCCTCAATGCGCCTCTTCGATAGACCTATGGAAGGCTTCTTGACTCCTGCAAACACGAAGTGTCATAAGTGCATTTATACATGAGTTAAGGAAAATGTCAATCAAACCTACAAATTCCCTATTAGATCTATCTATGCATCATCAAAAGATCTTGATATTCATATTTGGAACTCATTTGGACCATAAACATTAATGTGTGCTTCAAAGGTGCGAGCGCCAGAGGGGGGAAAGATGGCAGAAGAATGTCAGAAGGCAGACAGCAAACGGAAGCCAAAATAGCCAGGAAGAAGGCGGGCTCCCAGATGTTCAAAATAGCCGGGAAGAAGGCAAGCTCCCGGATGTTCAAAATAGCTAGGAAGGAGGCAGGCTTTCGGATGTTCAAAACAGCCAAGGAGGGACAGGCTCCCAGAAATGGCCACGGAAGGCCCGAGCTCCGGAGGCCAGGAAGGAGGCAGCCGCCAAAAGATCCAAAATCGTGATAAAGAGGCGAAACCCCAGAAATGGCCACGGAGGGGCCGGGCTCTGGAGGTCGGGAAGGAGGCGGCTGTCGGATGATCCAAAACGGCGACGGAGAGGTGGAACCCCGGAAACGGCCATGAAGGGGCCGGGCTTCGGAGGCCGGGAAGGAGGCGGCCGTCGGATGTTCCAAAATGGTGACGGAGAGGCGGAACCCCGGAAACGGCCACGGAGGGGCCGGGCTCTAGAGGCCATGAAGGAGGCAGCCGCCGGATGTTCCAAAACGGCAACGGAGAGGCGGAACCCCGGAAACGGCCACGGAGGGGCCGGGTTCTGGAGGCCGGGAAGGAGGCAGCCGTCAGAAGTTCCAAAATGGTGACGGAGAGGCGGAACCCCGGAAACAGCCACGGAGGGGCCGGGCTCCGAAGGCCGGGAAGGAGGCAGCCGCCGGATATCCAAAACAGCAAAAGGGGGACAAAGCTCTGAAACCACCGAAACTTAACCAAACTTTGACGAAACCTTGGCAGTTCATTTACGTACTTCAAACACATCCTAGATCCAAAAAAGGGTGACCCCAAAGTCAAAATTGAGGAAACGGGAGCGACGGGGGTCCACGAATGTTTCCAAACAGCTGAGGAAGGGAATTCCAGAGGGAAAGTTCTGAAACCATCGAAACTTAACGCAACGTTGATGAAACCTTGGCAGTTCATTTACATATTTCAAACACATCCCCGATACAAAAAAGATTGCTCCCAAAGTCAAAATTGAGGAAACGGGAGCGACGAGGGTCCACGGATGTTTCCAAACAGCCAAGGAGGAAAGAAATTCCGGAGGGAAAGTTCCAAAACCATCGAAACTTAACACAACGTTGACGAAACCTTGGCAGTTCATTTATGTATTTCAAACACATCCCCTATACAAAAAAGATTGCTCCCAAAGTCAAATTTGGGAAACGGGAGCGACGGGGGCCCGCGGATGTTTCCAAACAGCCAAGGAGAAAGGGAATTCTGGAGGCAAAGTTCTGAAACCATCGAAATTCAACCAAACTTTGATGAAACCTTGGAAGTTCATTGAAACATCCCAAACACATCCCAAATCCACCAAAAAGTTGTCCCCAAAGCCAAAAATGTGGAAATTGGACTAACAGGGGTCCACGGACGTTTCCGAAACAACCAAAGCAAGACAAAAGGCAGAAAGGGGATGGGGGACTTTATTTCTCTGCAGATTTGAATACCCCAAGTAGGTGAATTTGGGTAGGGGATTTGATCGTTTGATGGCACATGACCAATTTGGGCTTAGAAATGGGGCACGCAAAACAAGACAGGAGGAAAGTAGCCTATCGGAAGAGAAAAAAAGGGGGTCCCTACCTACGGCGGGGCGTGTGTGCAAAACATGCACAACACAACCAAGCTATAGCAGTAGGATCCTGCTTGTGAGAGAAGTAGTTTACAAAGAATATGAGAAGGTAGCAGAAACCACAGGGAAATTTGTAATGGGATATCTGGCATAGAGGTGGAATAGTCTGACTAATGACTTAAAACAAGTTGAGCCTCACTCTCTAGAACTATGTTGTAGCATGCAAAAGAGTTGATAGATATATACAGATTGCAGGGATGAAAGGACAATTTTGGCTTCCATTAACTTTTCAGCCACCTATCCTATTATGGCATGTGCCAAATATTAGGTATTATCAGTATGATATAGCTATAGAAAGGAAAAGATGGAACGGGTTGGACAATAAGCAAGGGTTCTATTGGGACCCTAATTCATACACTGCAAGAACTGATCTAGGACAACTGGTAGTTGTAGATTTCAGAGTGTTGACCAAGCAAAAGAACAACCCTTCCTTGGTTGGAGGACCAGCAAAACCTTAGGTTGGGGGGAGTGATGATTCCAATTTATGGCTCAATTTTGGTAGAGTTTATTATCCATTTTTTGTAGTTGTCATAAACCTTGATACTTGGATATTGACATTTTCATGATATTTCCTCAAAACTATAGACATTGGGCATAAGCTTATTTTTGTAACCTTTAAATGACATTGACATGCTATATGAACTATCTATGTTAATTTTACATGTGGATTAATGAATGTTACTTTAAGATAGTTCTAGATATTCAATTGTTGTGCATACTAATGTTGTCGTGCAGATATAATTAGAGCCTATAAAATTGAGGAAGATTCTGCCAGCTGGTCATTTCCCATCAAGGTCAACAAGGTGATCATTCAAAAGGTCAATGGAGGAAAGACTCTCAATGGAAGGAGATTCCTAGTTCAAATCAAAGATTGTAATTGCCTTGTAAATGGTCATAATAGTTTTTTGAGTGAATATAGGAGCTATTGTTATGCTAGATCTACATTAAGGCAAACCAGCTCAATAGATTCCACGCATGCATAACATCCTTCCCACTTTTTATGCTTTCCCTAAAATGGTGTCCTCCTAATCTATTGGAGTTGACCGCCTTGCTAGGTAGTTAGTTAGTATTTTTTCCTCCTATAAATAAAACTTGAATTCTCCTTCTCAGAAGGTTGATTAATTTAATGTTGTACTCACATTCTTAGTTTTTCAGTAATGCAGTTATGCTACTCTATTGTACTTATGCTTTCCAATGAATAAAATGAAGTTATAAGTTTGTGCATCTGAGTTTACATTTGTCTTAAGGGATACTCATCAAAGGGGGGTCACTTGGTGAGCATTCCATCCTTTAGTTATTACTTTATGTTTAGCAATTAGTTAAGAATTTGGCAACTGTCTGTTCCTACAACCACTAGAATTCCATTATATGACTGTTCTTGCAACCAAAGCAAACAAAGTAGTTTCATGTTTTTTTTCTCAAATTTTCATTTTTTTCATGCACTTCAGCTTTTTATAGTTGTTGGTTGATGTTCAACACTTATATTACTTCTTTCCAAGAAATTTACTTTCAGCATTATGTATTTCTTAGTTGTAGAATGAAGATGGCTACTATGGATTCCTAGTGCACATACTGTGCTGACCCATTTCAATTCTACGTCTCTGGGTTGACAAGTTAAATGCACCTTCATGATGATTGAGATAGCTATTCAGATTAGATGTCCAATATTTGAATCATAGTTATAGTAAGGGCTTAGTTGTTAAATCATTGTAGGAGGCCAACACACATATAGCAAATTTTTCTATGAGAGAATCAATCAATCATCTCCATAACCATACCCATGCTATAAATATACTAATTTATTTTTCATCAGTTACAACATACAAACCATCGCTTAGCAGTTTCCTTATTGGGCCATTGCTAGAAAACCATTCATCCTTTCGTCGATCTATACGAGTCCCACCGATGAGTGAAACACCTACTAGATCAAACAGTCATTAGAGCATCGGTGAGAGAAAATACCATGTCTCACCAATCACACATCGACACACTGATATGAGGTTACACTGCACACTATCAACCAACCAATTATCGCTTACCAACTAAGGAGTAGTCAGATCCCACAATGTTGTTTACACATTTGATATTCATCATCGTATCAGGGAGACTCCAAAACATTTCCCACCAATAGAAGCAATTCATGTTGATAATACTCCAAGTGGTCCCCACTACCTCCAGCTCGACACCATGTCACCGCTTCCCACTTGTCATCTTGAAATCCACCATGATCATCGGTCCATTTTCAGAACAAGGTGAATAGTTCCACTGAAGTCCCTTAGTCATACTAATGGAAGCAAGTCATATCGTTCTATCATTCAGACTCTCATTCGAATCTTGTCAATAGTAAGGTGTCACACCGAAGGAAGAACTTTATTGTCCTATCAGTGAGATAGAACATGTGGTCTCATCAATAGAGGCAACATCAGCTGATAAAACACAATGGTGAAGAAGCATCAGACCATCGATGGAACAAGGTACAAGGTCCCACTGATGGAGCTCTATCAGGCTGATGAAGAAAGGAAATACAAACCCGTGAGGGTATATTCAACCAGTAAAGGTTGTAAAGTGTATTTATTTATGTAAGAATTGGCTATGAAGGTAGCCACTCAAGATCTAGAGGCCTAATAGAAAGCACAAGCAAAAGAGAGATAATAACAAGATGACAAGAATAAACTATATTCAATGTCAATGATATGAGAGGATTCTGATTGTTTACAAATGAGAGAGACCCCTTGGTTATATAGCCAAGGTGATAACATAGAAGGGCATAAGATCATGACAAGTGTCGTAATCTTATGACATGAGACAACAATGAAAAGATATCACTCCACCTAAAGTGGGAAAGAGATAATGTGATAATCACCACAAAAGGTGGATCACCCATAAAAGGTGGAGAGATAATCACATGATGTGTCCACAAAAGATGGAAGTGATGTGGTAATGACATGTCAAGTCCACCAAAAGTGGAAAATCTCCAACAACCTCCTATGTGGTCCCTAAGAAAACTTAACTAAGGTGTAATCATGACCTAGGACAAGGTACAAGACATTTAATTACACCAACACCCCCCTTAAGTGCAACTTAGGGAGAATGTACTCAAATGAAAACAATGCAAGATGGGTCCCGGCTACTAGGCCATGTTAGGTACCCATGTACACACAATGCAATCTCTCATAAAGCGAAGAAAAGGAGAAAACCCAGTGGGAAAAAACTCCTCCCCAAAAGAGAGAAACAAAACAAAAATCATGCTCTAGGAAGGATAAAACCTCAAGTGAGGAAAAATTCCCCCCCATAAGAAGAATGAAGATAGTCCATGCAACCCCCCCTCAATGGAGAGTCACTGCTCAAATGTCACAATGTCAAGAGTCCCCAGTCTGAACTGAAGAAGGAGAAAATGTAGAACAATGTGAAAGTTGAAGTAGAGTGGACCAAGGATGATGATGAGTCCTCCAAATGTTGTTCCAAAAGAAATGCCAAACTATGCAAAGCACCGATAGAAAGAATCAAGTACAACTGCAGAAGATGCCACATAACTGGTGACTGAGTTGAATCTGTCAACTCAAGAATAATTGCAGAATTTGTCGATGAAGAACTGTAGAAGAATCCACACTGCAACAGGAAGAAGGTCGAAACCAAGAAGACAACTGCGTGAGCATCAACTAAATGCCCAATAATAGTAGATTGGTACAACCCATGTCTCACTGGAGCTTTGCACAATTTGTACAATCCAAGTCTCAATGGAGCCATGCACCAAGTCTCTAGATGTAGAACCAAACTTTTGAAGATAGGCAGAGTGCTTCCAAAATAGGAGTCTATATGGTGATTAGTCCATCTCACCAAAATGCATGGGTAACTAGCCGCTGCATATGCTGAGTATATAGGAACTAACACTAGATACATAGATCAATCCAAAGAAGCATACAATACATGACAGAGTACACTGAAATAGTAGATTGTGGCACTTTATTTTAGTGTGATTACAACATTACAAAGAGGAGAACTACAATGATCATGATGCAAAACTGGAAATGCTGATGAAGAAGCCAACCAAAGGTGCCTCGAAGCAGAAGACCGTGAAGAAAGCCCTCCAGGTGGATGTCGGTAGGAGCAACTGACCCCCATTTGACTGCCGATTAGAGGAACAAATGGTCCAAGACAAGGCTCGATCGGAAGGCAAAATAATTTCTCCAATTTTGCTTATTAATGCATGATTTGTTTTTTAAAAAAACCTTAAAAGTTTAATTTAAAAACTTTATTTATGAAAAAACTTTATTATTAAAAATAATAAAGAAAATTGAATTTTTTGAAAAAACTTTATTAAAAATAAAGAAAAAAACATTTTTTTTTAAAAAAAAATTTAATAATAAAAAAATTAAATTTTTTCTTTATTATGTAAGAATTGGCTATGAAGGTAGCCACCCAAGATCTAGAGGCCTAATAGAAAGCACAAGCAAAAGAGAGATAACAACAAGATGACAAGAATAAACTGTATTCAATGTCAATGATATGAGAGGATTCTGATTGTTTACAAATGAGAGAGACCCCTTGGTTATATAGCCAAGGTGAGAACATAGAAGGGCATAATATTATGACAAGTGTCGTAATCTTATGACATGAGACAACAATGAAAATATATCACTCCACCTAAAGTGGGAAAGAGATAATGTGATAATCACCACAAAAGGTGGAAGTGATGTGGTAATGACATGTCAAGTCCACCAAAAGTTAAAAATCTCCAACAACCTCCTATGTGGTCCCTAAGTAAACTTAACTAAGGTGTAATCATGACCTAGGACAAGGTATAGGACATTTAATTACACCAAAAATTTACACTTTCACATTGGAGTTTGGTCCCTCTTACATTTATGACCTTAATATCATCATTAATAGGCCCCTATGACCCTATATTGTGCTTCCCAAGGCATATTTTAATCAAAAACTCAACAATATCAAGATATAAACTTAATTTACACACTCCCTAACATTTTAGCAAGCAAAATAGGCCCTATGGGACCCATTCACCACTTTGGGTGAATGAGTCCCATCTAGGTGGGACCCATTCACCATAGATGGTGAATGAGTCCCATTTGACCTATTTTTAAGGTTTTGAGTGAGAAAATTGGGTTTTTAATTCAAATTTCTTCTATGTCGGCCTTTGGGATAAAATTAATGGTTATTTGAGTGAATTTCCTATATAAACAAGTTTTCAAATCACTATTTCACATAAGCATTCATGTTATCAAGTCAAGCACTCAAGGGTTAATCATTCCAAGACTTTACAAGATCATCAAGATAGCATTCAAGATCATTTTTAAGGCATTACAAGGGCATAATTCTTCATCAATTGTTGCAGCAATTCAAGATCCATCATCATGTCAAGCATATCAAGCATCAAGCATGTTATTGAGCTAGTATTGTGATGTAGCATTGAAGATCCAAGATCAAGCATTGTTCTACACCTATTTTCAAGATCAAGATCTACATCCTTCATGGCCATTTCATGTTGAGTTACATATTTATAACACATCATTTACAAGGCATCATTCAAGGTATCATTTTTCATGTAATGGAGGAAGAGATCTGAAAATAGGGTATCCTAGGATATGCTTAGAGATTAATTAAGGTTGAATGAGGGGTTCACCACCAAGTAAGAACTTGGAAATAATAATTCAATGTAAGATGCAACACTAAACCCTAGTTTGATGTAATGACCTA
Source organism: Sequoia sempervirens (assembly GCA_007258455.2). NCBI lineage: Eukaryota > Viridiplantae > Streptophyta > Pinopsida > Cupressales > Cupressaceae > Sequoia > Sequoia sempervirens. The sequence goes on along the minus strand of VDFB02328732.1, from coordinate 139,738 downwards.
CAAAATGACCTAGAAAAGTGTGTTAAAAAAATAAAAAGTTGCAAAAAAAAATGTGTGCACCTAGAAACTTGTAGAGACTTGAATGGAGACTGGAAATTCTACAAATCCTAAAATTTTGGACTACTAAGACTCATTCTCCATTCTAGGTGAATTAGTCTCAGTTTTGGATTTCTGCACAGGAGCAAATTTTTGGTAAAAGGGTATTTGAATCTACAAAGATCTCTAAAAAACACCTAAAGTGGGACCCATTCGCCACTTGTGGTGAATCAATCCCATTTCACTTTTTTAGAAATTCAAAGTCTGAATCTACTCTTCTCATTCTATTCAACTTGTTTTTCCAGGTTCTCATATCCAAAACTCTAATTTCGGGGTTGTAGATGACCTTTCAATGAAGATTATGACCTTGCAAATGGGGAGACAACTACAAAAAAATTGTAACCTAATATTCAATGATCTTTCAAGCTCCAAGAAACCTAGATCTACAATCACACATGTAAAGAGGAGAAAACATGTTGATTGTTAATAAGGGTTTGTCTTGGTCAAACCCCTTTTAGGTAATTAAACCAAATGATGAAACAAGGACATGAAACATGAACATAAGCTATGAAACATGAAAAATGATACCTTGAATGATGTCTTCTAAATGATGTCTTATAAATCTGCAACTCAACATGAAATGGCCATGAAGGATGTAGATCTTGATCTTGACAATAGGTGTCGAACAATGCTTGATCTTGGATCTTCAATGCTACATCACAACACTAGCTCAATAACATGCTTGATGCTTTATATGCTTGACATGATGATTGATCTTGAATTGTTGCAACAATTGATGAAGAATTTTTCCCTTGTAATGCCTTAAAAATGATCTTGAATGTTATCTTAATGATCTTGTAAAGTCTTGGAATGCTTAACCCTTGAGTGCTTGACATGATAACATGAATGCTTATGTGAAATAATGATTTTAAAGCTTTTTTATATAGTAAATTAAGTCAAATGACTCTTAATTTGATCCCAAATGCCAATATAGAAGATATTTGAACTTAAAACCCAAATTTCTCACTCAAAACCTTTAAAATAGGTCAAATGGGACTCATTCACTATTTGTGGTGAATGGGTCCCACATGGATGGGACTCATTAACCCAAAGTGGTGAATGGGTCCCACCTAGATGGGACTCATTAACCCAAAGTGGTGAATGGGTCCCACAAGGCTTATTTTGTTTGCTAAAATGTCGGGGAGTGTGTAAATTAAGTTTATATCTTGATATTTTTGATATTTTTATTAAAATATGCCTTGGGATGGACAATATAGGGTCATAGGGGCCTATTAATGATAATATTAAGGTCATAATTGCAAGAGGGCCCAAAATCCAATGTGAAAGTGTAAATAAATACACTTTACAACCCTAAATTAAGTAAAAATTGGGTCTATTTAGCTTAAAAGGGCCTTAAATCCCATGTAAATGTGTAAAACACATTACAACACTAGATTAGGTCCACTTTAGTTTACAAGACTCCTAAATTTAATGTGAAGGTGTCAATAAATACACTTTACAACATCAAATTAGGGAAAAGTTAAGTTTGTTTAGCTTAGAAGTGCCCAAAACCTAATGTGGATGTGTAAAACTCATCACAACACTAGATCAAGGTGATATCAAGTCTAATTTATCATTAATTATTCCCAAATCAAGTGTGAAAATGTACATGAAGATAATTTTTCAACACTACAGTATTAATAGCAAGTATGTTTACAACACATCCACTCTAACTCCTCTTCAATTCGGCAACATCTGTGTACCTGTAAAAATCTCATAGTGTCTCCAATTCAACCCTTCAATATAGACTCATGGGGGCTCAAAATACCACCATAAAACATTACCATGGATCAAAACAAGGTTTGGAAATACTATGGTAAAAATCCATTCGACCCCTTAGATGCTAAACATGGTATCTTAACTGACATTACACCTTCTTACAAGATGTCATAAGAATCCCTATAAAATAGGAGATTCACTTACATGCATCATAAACCATCAATAGCTATGCAAAGATTATCTTATGCATGTCATAGATGATTCTCATGTCTAAAATGATATCTCCCACTTTTAGCCCTTATAGTTGTCATAGAATCCGTCATAACATCCTTAAAAATAGTCTTTCTATGTTATACCACTAAGTGGGCATATTTTGACAACTAATAACATAATTTTTAAGGCATCAACATGTGGAAAAAGTGTCACTCAAAATCGTACACCCCTTTTGATGGAGCACAAATATTTAATAATAAAAAATATATTATCCATGGGAAAATGTGAAATAATAATAAATAGATAACTTAGGAATTGCCAAGGTTAAGACATCTTGATTCCCAACATTCTCGCACTTGTTGAATACCTTGCAAGAGCTAGGGGAATCACACCATCATGGAATCAAATAGGTACAAGAAACAATGCCCATGGCCTTTCTATACCAAATGAACTTATCTGTGCTCACAAGTTTGGTAAGATAATCTGCAACATTATCCTCACTGTCAATTTTCTTCAATCAATTTATCCATTAGCAACTATTTCTCAAACAAAATAATATTATATATCCATATGCTTTGTCCGAGCATGATGCATAGGATTTGGGTGATCCCACAATAATGGGTTACAGTTTTTGGCCAAACTTGACATTAAAATCAGGATTTTTCACCAAACATTCACTTTCTTACACCTATAGCAGCTAAACCATTAAGGTTTTGAAGATGAATAAAACTAGTTATTTGTTAGATATTTTGTGTAGATTCTAATTATATTTTTTATAAAAAATTAAAAAATAAATTGTGAATCATTTTATGTAATTTTTAATAACTTTTTTTTTCTACTAATCGACATTTTTAAAAAGTGATGTTTACTTCAGCCCACAAAACCTTTTTTTATAGATAGGATACAATTATAATTTTTAAAATAAAAAATTTTCACACCAATATCTAGGGGATGGATATTTTTTCATAATTTTTTGCTACATATTTTTTTTTTAATTAATTTTCCAAGTCAGTGTAATTATAATTTGGACAAAGGTTTACTTCGGCCACATAACTTGTTTTGTATTCATTTGAATTAACTTATTCTTTTTTTGTTGGAATAAGGACATCAATACCTAGGGCACATGTATTTTTTAGAATTTTTTCTCTATTTTTCTATTTTTTCGTATGTGTGAAATAAAAAGCTTGATGTTCATTGAAAATCCTGCATTCACAAGAAATAAAAAATAAATATAATAATCAAATTAAACATATTTAAAATTATACTTTTTGGAAGCTTATAATAAGGGCTATAAACTTACAAAACATAAATTTTAAATGAATTCATTTGATCACCCAAAAGGTAAATCAAAAGTGGTTTTTTATCAGCATTTTGATAGGTGTAGAGGAGACTCGATTATAGGTATGGTTTAAATCTAACAAGGTTCTATCCAAGGGGGTTTGATCTAAGGGGGTTTGATCAATGCCTCTTTAATTAAAATAATTTAAATGGAACCTTTAAAGTCATAAATCATTGTATTTTCTAAAAATATGTGATTTCAGGCAAAAATCAGGATGTCCCAAAAAGTGTAACCCATTATTGTGGTAGCACCCATTCTTGGCTAAATGAATTGCACTCTGGCTATCACAACCAATTTGAACTATCCTGCAATCGAAACCAATACCTACACACAACATTTATAGCCATACTACCTCCTTAGAAACATGGGTAGCAACCATATACTATGTTTCAATAATAGATAATGCAACCATAGGCTACCTTTTACTCATCCAACTCACTGCTCCTCCAAACAGAGTAAATAGATACCCACTAGTGGACCTTCGACTATCCAATTCACTTGCCCAATCTGCATCAACAAATCCCTACATGTCCAATGATTTGACCACATTATCAGTACCATGATAAAGTGAACAATAGTCAAAAGCACCTCGCAAATATCTAAATACCCTCTTAACAAAAGTCCAATGCTCGTTACCTAGGTTAGACATAAACCTGCTTAGAACTCCCACTACTTGGGGTGATCCCACAATACTGGTTTACAATTTTTGGCCAAACTGGACACTGAAATATTTTTTTCTAACTAAATCTTCACTTTCGAGCACCTATAGAGGCTAAACTATGAAGAATTTAGAAGATGATGAAAAATAGTGATTTGTCACATTTTATCTGAAGATTCTAAATATATTTTTTCCAAAAATTTTGGAATCAAATTGCACTTCTTTTTCTAGCTCCTTTGAAAACTAGTTTTTTTCAGTAAACAACATTTTTAAGTAGTGACGCTCATCGTATAACTCATAATTTTTTTTCCATAAAGGATAAAATTATAATTCTTTCGAATTTAGATTTGTAACTATAATATATAGTGCTTCCAATTGGCTAGATAGTGTTTTATTGAATTTTTTTTTTTAATCAAGTTTCAAAGTCAAACCAATTACAATTCAGACGTAGGCATACTGTATAACGCATAACTTTTTTTGTATGTATCGAAATTCTTTTTTTGTTGGATCAAGGATTTCAATATCTGGTGCACTCATATATTTTTTAAAAAATTTGATAATTTTTTATTTTTCCACATGTGCAGAACAGAGAGCTTGATTTTCGGTGAAAAACTTATGTTTAATAAAACTAAAAACACAAATACATAATAAAATCAAAACATATTAAAATTATATTCGTTGGATAGCTCGTTCTAAGGACTACCATCATCCAGTTAGGTCTTTGAAGTCTCATCCATTTTCATCCTCAACCCGAGCTTCGAAGCACAAAATTCTAGACTTATTTGGTGCCAAAGGGTGAGAAGGTGGAAAAAGGGGGATTCATTCGAACCAGGGGTTCATTCAAACCCCCAAGGGTTCACTCAAACCAGGATTCATTCAAACCCCCTTTCAAAAACGGTTTTCTTTGTGTTTTTTGGTGGGAATGGTGGGACCTTGCATTTAATTGGTTCACTCAAACCAGGGTTCATTCGAACCTTTTTTTGGTTCACTCAAACCAAAGGGTTCATTCGAACCCCAAAAACCAAATTTTTTTGCATGGGGTCATTTTTTGCAACTTTTCCTTCCTCACTCAAATTGTAAACCATTTTTGTGGGTTTACCCCTTGGACAATATTTGGTCTAGTGAAAACCATTGCATACATCAAACTACCAATGGCACTAGCATAAGGAACCTTTATACATATCCTCAAAATCATCATTAGTATTAGGATACATATCTTAGCTCAACTTATTACCAATTAGAAATGGAATACAAACTAGCTTATAGTTATACATATTAAACCTCTACAAAATAGTATCAACATACTTACTTTCACTTAACCAAATCTTTCTATGACTTCGATCCTTGCTAATTTTCATTCCAAGAATATATTTTGCAGCCACCAAGTCCTTCATATAAAATGTGCCAAAAATTTATTTCTTGAGCTCACTAATCATCACCTTGTTGTTACCAATAAACAACATATCATCAACATACAAGATAATAATTAGGATTTGATCATCAATAACCTTAATGTACACACAATGATTTATGAGACAAAAAAATATATCATCTATTAGCTAAATAAAAGCATGTATTTTTATTAATTATGAATTTTATCAAGATTGAGCATGATGAGGAAAGTAAGAGATTTTCAATTGGAGCAATAAAGATTTCATCATATCTTGAAAATTACAATCTAGGTTCTTAAGATTTTTGGATTGAAATTTGAAGATAAGAAGGCAAAAGAACCCATTAAATTTCACAAAAACTCAGTTTTTGGTTTGAGAGAAAACTTCACTAGTCTGATGCTCCAAGACTTTTCTTTCATGCTTCACCAGTTTGATGCTCTGGAACTTTGCTACTCTAGAATTTTCAGAGCTAAGAAGGAACTAAGTGAAGGATCATTTATGCAAAGGTTGAGCAATTTGGGATTTTATGATTAGTTAAGGGACAACAATTGAGAGCATCTAGGGGGGAGTTCCAAGCATTAAGGCAAGTTTTTGGGTTGTGCAAACAAATAGAGCATATCTAGGAGACAATTTTGGGCAGTTTGAACCTTTTTGCAAGCATCTAGGAGTTGTTTTATGAACTTTAATGATGCACAATTTTTCTGAAGTCAAATGTTTTTTTGGAGATTTTTTAGGGGTTAAAAAATAAGCATATTTGTTTTGGATGACCAAAGAAGATTGACTCAGTAAGATGAAGGAAAGACTTTTTTTTCCCTCAACACATGTTCCTATCTTCTAGCAAGTTGTTGCATAGCAATTAAAGCTCATCTTTCAGATTAGTTTAAGATGAGAATTTTATAAATTCATTGTAATCAAGGAACCAAAGGGGGAAGATTTTTATTAAATAATAGAGTTCAGTTTTTAGTAGCAATAGTGTAGTTGTTTGTAGTTTTCATTTCATAGTTTATTTTCTAGCAATCTTTCCATTCCTTGTTATTTACATATCTAAAATTTCCCTTTAAATGCTTCTTAGGATAGATTTAATTCTAGCATTTCATTTACAAGCTCTTAGATTAGATTTGATTCCAACAATTTCTTTCATGCATTGTCTTTCAATTTAGTTTGTAGAAAAAGCATGTCATGCAAATGATTTTTTCTTCCTCTTGCATATTACCATGAACACCACCCTAGATTGACATTTATAATTAAATGGTGAGGAATGTAGTGACACTCATCATTTTTGGCATAATTGCTAGGGAAAAGTGTCATTAGGGAGTTGTTGATGATCTAGTGATAGCAGGTCAAAACAAAAATTAGTTTAGCAAGATTTAGGTTTATTATTTTAGAAATTCCCTATTTTATTATTTTAGAAACCCCCCCAAAACAATAGATCCAAAGGAAAAGGTTCTTGTATGCAAATGTGACAACTCTTGTGCAATATCCTCAACTAGAGGACCGTGACTTCAAGCCCCAGCAAGAAAAATAATATTATTTAGACACCTTCAAAGTCTAAGGAGGGCTACCCGATCAGATATTTAAAGGATAAGGAGTCGCATCCAATCATGCATGCAACAAAATATGAGGAAGGATTGCAAGATCTTTCCAATCAGCCCATGCATCTACCAAAATTAGAAATTATGGAGAAGGATGTCATTTCAAAGTAAGGAGAAGCATCAAAGTTCAAATATTTAGCCATCTTCTTCTCATGGTTTTCCTCTTCTTTCAAAAATTTGAATGCATGAATCCATCATTTGAGAAAAGGATGTTATTTTCCACAGCCAGTTAATGGTTTTGTGTAACCTATCTCTACATCAATAAGTAGAGTAGGATAAAGTATGTTTCTTTTCTGCAAATAAGTGATTTGTTGGAATATGTGCCTCAATATCACAGGCTGTAACCCCTAGAAAAGCAAAGTCGGTGTGACATTCCTTTTTTTTGGCCGACTGGCAGCTTTAGAACCCTGTGGTTTGCACAGGTCTCTAAGACTTTGTTTAAGTCTTGCCAAATGGACCTATCGCTATGACATGGAGACTCGATGACATCTCTTACCAATATGGAATGTCTCGGCAATAGAAGGGTCTGTTATCAGGTGCCTAGCGTATGTTGAGGTAACTCAAGTGTGTCGGTATGTGGTCCTAGCAATAGGGATATGTCTCACCAATTATAGTCATCGGGGTGACTTGAACATTTGGGAAGATCTCTTGGCGATTGGGAGATGTCTGGCTGACTATATGCAATCAGAGTAACTCGAGGGTCTCGGTGAGAAGTCTCGTCGACAGTGGAGGTTTTGGCATGAAGTCTTGGTGACTTATGTTTGTCTCACCGATGCTCATCGGGGTAACTTGGAAGTCTCGGTAAGAAGTCTTACTGATCGTGGGTTCTCTCGTTGATAGGTGTGAACATCGCCGTAACCTCTTGACGATAGAGGGAAGTCTTGATGACTGTTAGATGGATGCCAATAGGAATGCGATAGATGTCAGAGGTTTCGGTATGACTTTGGAACCTCGGTATGATCTCCTAATGAATGTGGAATGTCTGGCCGAGAGTAGGTCTTTGGTATGACTTAAAGGAATCGATATGATGTCTTGGCGAAGAGTGATTGTCTCGCTGATGAGGCAGTCTATTGTCGATATGACTCCTGGCGACTGGGATGTTTTGGTATAACATGAAGAGCTCAGTGTGATGTCTTGGTGAAAGACGATTGTCTCACCGAATGGAATACTCATGTTGGCATGACTTGAAGACTTTGGTATGAAGTCTTGGTGAACTGCGGTTGTCTTGCTGATGGAAAAGCTAACATCGATATGACCTTTGAACTTTAGTATGATGTCTCATCAAATAGCGATTGTCTCGCCAATGAGAATGCTGAGGTTGATGTGACTTGAAGACTTCGGTGTAATGTCTGGGTGAAGAGCGATAGTCTTGCCGATTGATGAACTCTTTAGAATACCTTGTGATCTTCGGTGTGAGGTCTTGGTGACATGGTAAAGTCTTAGCGATAGCTCTTTGGACTCAATGTAACCTATTACCGATAGGGATGACTCTTGGTGATATCGAATGCTAGCTGTGTTGGCATAGGGGAGACATGGTTAGTGTCTCACTGACATGACAACACAGGTTCAACACCCTTGACCGTTTGGATGACTATCCTACGTGTTACGATTTGAACCAATTAGAGAAAGTAGGATGTGAACCATTTGCTGAACTGTTTCTGTGTGGAAGTTGGAAAACTAAAACACGAGGAAGTGGAAACATCTAATGATGTTGGGCTAGATGATTTGTTAGTTCTGATTCGACAATTGGAAAAGAACGATTTCATAAAGCCTACAGAGAATGAATGTATATACATATGCATTGGACATTCTGAAGTTGAGAGTTGATAAGCCAAGGAGCTGAGGCCGAGAGCCAGAGAGAGAATGATAGAGAGAGGACCGAGTGGCTAGCTGAAAGGTTGAGGCCATGAGGTCGAAGCAGAGGATTGAGAGGCAGAGGTAAGCTGCTAGAATCTCTCGTGATCATGATTGTTTTGGTTAATCTCTCAGGAATAGTTTTGCTACCAGTTGTATCTAGAATGAACAAGATGTAATCTCTAAAAAGCTAAGAGCTTGAAACTGTATTGTAACTTTCTGTTCCTGAATAATACAATGGCTCAAACTTTGGAGAGTGGGGTTTTTCACTCGAAAGGGTTTTCCCCATGTAAAATCTTTGTGTTCTGTTTTCCTTAGTATCTTTCATCTATGTTGTTGCTTGCTGTTGAATTTACTTGTGTTTTTCTCAGAAGGATCAATGTGGGAAATAAACTGTGTCTGTTTCTACTTTAGGACATAGTTGTATGTGTCTTTGAGGCAACCTGATTGAAATTAAAGTTACCGAAGGCACTACTGTTTGGATTTTTCATTGCATGCACTCCATTGATTTCCTTACAAGTGGTATCAGAGCCTTCTTCTGGTTGTTGGTTCTGGATATTTCTCCTGTGAAGATTTCTTATCTTGATAGGCTGGAAGAAATCTAGAGGAATGGACTGATGTTTTGATCCTTTGTTGAGTGGAAGCCTTGTGGTATTCTAAGACAGCATGCAGCTTGAAGGATGGTCAAGATGGAAAAGGGATTTGACCATGTTGTGATTTGTGTCCCCTGGCTAGTAGAGGTATAACCTTGGAGTATGAGGTGGATTTCTTTGCTCTGTGGCTGTGTAGCAATAAAGCTTTCATATTGGGCATCTGTGTGTCAGGCTCTTGGGTGGTATGGAGAAGCCTAGGTTGTTTCTCAGTCATGGAAGAGAGTTCTTATGCTAGGTGGTGGTTCCTGGTGTTGGAAGGCACTATTTCCTATTAACCTCGAATGCTTGAAGGCTATGGAGTTAATCATTAGATGATTTGCAAGTTTCTAAAATAGCCTTTCTCTCTTTCTTGGATGCATGTACATGTTGGTGGTTTTAGAGTTGGTCTAAAAGGGACCTGGATTCTCCTGAACTGTTGTTTTCCTTTCTAAAGATGTTTTGTACTTGCATGGCTCTGTGGTTTTGCAGATTTTACATGGTTAAGCAAAACTTATGATCATGTGGAGTTGTTGTTAAGCTATTGTCTAGACACTGGCCTTTTGGGGTGTTGTTGGATGAAATAGTTGCAGTTCTGCATGCATGCTTGGTGCATGGCTTGAGGAGGTATGATTTCTTCTCTACATGGGAGTGTTGGTACATGGTTTGTCACTCGGCATTCTTGTGGTGGTACTTGAAGGTTCCTTGATTATGGTGCTCATTGTGGACATGATTGGAAAATTAGATTTGGCATGATCTGGTGTTTGAGTCATGTTGTCTACGTGGTTATTCTCTTTGAAATCTTAGTTTTGCATTTCCAATGTGATGATGGGTTTGCACGTTTCTGTTGAATAGATCTACGGGTTGTGCAATGTTGTGGGTTGCCTTTACCTACATGTTTGCTATGGGACAACTCGGAAGTGGATTGTCTATATCCATGAGGTTGATTCATTATTGGTGCAAACTTGTTAGCTGGCCTTGTCTGTGGTCACTTGTGCATTGGTGTGGTGTTTAGAGATGAGAGGATGGATACTATTGAGTACCTAAATAGTCAGTTATGGGAACCTATAGCAGGTGGTCATGATGCTTGGAGAGATCAGATGTCATGTTTTAGTGGGAGCTCTAGCAGTGACTGTGGATTCATCACGTGGTGGTGAATGATCTTATTTAGTGTTGCAGATGTTTCTTGGGAGAGCTCTTTGATCCTGTTGCTGCAGAAGGATTCTTCTGCATTTGCATGGACATTACTTGAAGATGTGCAACATCTTGGATCCATGGAGGACACTTGGAGTCTTTGGCTAAGGTGTTGGTGGTGCTTGACAGTATTGCAGTTGAAGTTTAGCATGAGATGATCGGTTGCTAGTACTCATGGATACATGAAGAATAAGGTGAGGTTGTTTTTCTCTTATGAGAGAAGTGTTGCTACTTGTTACTCTTGTTGAAGTTTTTTAGCAGAAAGTCTGAGAAGCCTACACCTTGGTTGAACATGAGTTCAATAAGAGACCTATGAGGAGATTGCTCTTGGATTAGTCATGATGACTTTTATATCTTGAAGAAGTATTCTTGTTCCCACTCTTGGTCTACTTGGCAGTTTATCTGAAAGGTATTTGGCCCATTATATTTTTCAGATGTGTTTTATTAAGTTCACTTTCATGATATGGATCTTGAATTGTTGTCTAATGGTTCTGGAGGATTCATAGTGGAAGTTGTACAGTTTTGTTTTATCTCTTTGTTACTAATGAGAATTGGTAGGAGATGTATGGGCTAATTTCCTGAAATGGGGAATGAAGTAGCTTGATCTTCTTTGAAAATCTTACATCCATGTTTTAAAGTCGATCTTGGTGGTTGAAGAATGGATGTTGTTAATGTTTTTTATTTTGGGGTATGAGGACGATCATTCTTGACACAGCTGGCTATTAGAAGTGTATGTAGGAGGATGTTCTATAGGAAGATGATGTGTAGAGTTTCTCTCTGTGGCCATGAAGGTTTGTGGTGAGAGAAATGTTTCTTGTGGTAGGTTGTTGTAGGTTGTGCATATCATTGTGGGTTTTTCTTTGGTACTATAGGGTTAAATTTTCTATGTGCTAGTATTGGTAGATTTGTGATGCCTTTGATCATTCAGATCTAGATTACTCAGGCAGTGGGAGTTCCTGTATGTGTCTTGTCGTCTTCGACTGGTTGACACTTGGAGCTTGTATTTGTTGTTAATGAGTTGGTTATGGATTGGCATAAGTTCACTAATGATGATACCTGTGAGGTATGTGAGATTGGATGGAATAGCACAACCTGTGGGTGCTATTTCCAGTCACATGGGTTTATTAGTTGGATGGAAGCAGTCAGTCTGATTGTTGTTCTAGTTGATGTTTAGTATCTTGTTTCTGGATAATGACTTCATTGTTGTGTTCTGATTGAAGCTTTGAAGTTGATATTGCTTATGTATAGCGTTTAAGCATAGTGAAGTGGCAGCAGTATCTTGTTGGTGATATCACTGGGATCCTTTTCTTGTGTTCGTTGTAATGGTGCTTATACACCTTGGCTTTGTATCCTTCTTCCACAAGTGGCATGTTGGAAGATGACAAGATTGTTTCCTGAATGGTGGACATCTTGGATGTTGGAGCTGAATTCTTGATGGAGCATGAGAGCATGTTTGAGGTCTATGTGGTTTCCTAGAAGGCTGTGATCGGTTGCCTTGTTGACAGTGAGCTACAATTGGATGCCTGGTCTTTGTTGAAGATTGTCTGGTGGACTGTTATCTATTGAATCATGTTGATTGGGTGTCTTGAGTGTTGCAAGGTTTGAACTGGTGGAGCTAGTGTGATCTTTGTTCCTGGTTTCTTTGGAGGTGCCTTTATGATCTTCATCAAGTGGGAGATTGTTGAAATATGTGCCTCAATCTCATAAGCTGTAACCCCTAGAAAAGAAAATTCAGTGACATTCCTTTTGTCTGGCCGACTGGAAGCTTTGGAACCCTGTGGTTTGCACTGGTCACTGAGACTTTGTTTAAGTCTTGCTGAATGGACCTATCGCTATGACATGGAGACTCGGTGAGATATCTTACCGATATGGAATGTCTCGGCGACAGAAGGGTTTGTTATCATGTGCCTAGTGTATGTTGGGTAACTCAAGTCTGTCGGTATGTGGTCCTAGCGATAAGGAGATGTCTCACCGATTGTAGTCATCAGGGTGACTTGAACATTCAGGAAGATCTCTTGGCAACTAGGAGATGTCTGGCCGACTGTATGCAATCGGAGTAACTCAAGGGTCTCGATGAGAAGTCTTGGCAACCAGGAGAAGTCTCACCGACGGTGGAGGTTTCGGCATGAAGTCTTGGTGACTTATGTTTGTCTCACCGATGCTCATCGGGGTAACTTGGAAGTCTCAGTAAGAAGTCTTATCGACAGTGGGTTCTCTCACCGATAGGTGTGAACATCATTGTAACCTCTTGGAGATAGAGGGAAGTATTACCGACGTTAGATGGATGTCAATAGGAATGCGATAGATGTCAGATGTTTTGGTATGACTTTGGAACCTCGGTATGATCTCCTAGTGAATGTGGAATGTTTTGCCGATGATAGGTCTTCGATATGACTTAAAGGCATCGATATGATGTCTTGTCAAAGAGTGATTGTCTCGCCGATGAGGCAGTCTATTGTCGGTATGACTCCTAGCGACTGGGATGTTTCGATATAACATGAAGAGCTCAATGTGATGTCTTGGCGAAAGACGATTGTCTCACCGAATGGAATACTCACGTCGGCATGACTTGAAGACTTCGGTATGAAGTCTTGGTGAACTGCGGTTGTCTTGCCAATGGAAAATCTAACATCGATATGACCTTTGAACTTCAATATGATGTCTCATCAAATAGTGATTGTCTCGCCGATGAGAATTTTGAGGTCGATGTGACTTGAAGACTTCAGTGTAATGTCTGGGTGAAGAGCGATAGTCTTGCCGACTGATGAACTCTTTGGAATACCTTGTGATCTTCAGTGTGAGGTCTTGGTGACATGGAAAAGTCTTAGTGATAGCTCTCTGGACTCGATGTAACCTCTTACCGATAGGGATGACTCTTGGCAATATCGAATGCTAGCTGTGTTGGCATCGGGGAGACATGGTTAGTGTCTCACTGACATGACAACACAGGTTCAATGCCCTTGACCATTTGGATGACTGTCCTACGTGTTGTGATTTGAACCAATTAGAGAAAGCAGGATGTGAACCGTTTTCTAAACTGTTTCTATGTGGAAGTTGGAAAACTAAAACACGAGGAAGTGGAAACATCTAATGATGTTGGGTTGGATGATTCATTAGTTCTGATCCGACAATTGGAAAAGAATGATTTCATAAAGCCTACAGAGAATGAATGTATATACATATGCATTGGACATTCTAAAGTTGAGAGTTGATAAGCCAAGGAGCTGAGGCCGAGAGCCAGAGAGAGAATGATAGAGAGAGGACCGAGTGGCTAGCTGAAAGGCTGAGGCCATGAGGTTGAAGCAAAGGATTGAGAGGCAGAGGTAAGCTGCTAGAATCTCTCGTGATCATGATTATTTTGGTTGATCTCTCAGGGATAGTTTTGCTACCAGTTGTATCTAGAATGAACAAGATGTAATCTCTAAAAGGCTAAGAGCCTGAAACTGTATTGTAACTTTATGTTCCTGAATAATACAATGGCTCAAACTTTGGAGAGTGGGGTTTTTCACCTGAAAGGTTTTTCCCCACATAAAATATTTTTGTTATGTTTTCCGTAGTATCTTTCATCTGTGTTGTTGCTTGCTGTTGAATTTACTTGTGTTTTTCTCAGAAGGATCAATGTGGGAAATAAACTATGTTTGTTTCCACTTTAGGACATAGTTGTACGTGTCTTTGAGGCAACCTAATCGAAATTAAAGTTACCAAAGGCACTATTGTTTGGAGTTTTCATTACATGTGCTCCATTGATTTCCTTACATGATTTACACATGTTATATCTTCTTCTCTAAAGTGGCAACCAACCATGAAGAAAAGACAACAAGCTCTAGATAGCTCCATAGTAACTCAGAATATCTTTAGAAGCATCTCCAATGCACCTCTTAGAAAATCTCCAAAGCAATTGTAATAAAAGTGAAAAAATTGGCTCTCAAAGCGCAATATAAGTTACAGGAGGACCTACAACACTTTAGATGTGGGGGAGATGATGAGACAAAAAAATGTCTCATCTATTGGCCAAATAAAAGCATGTATTTTGATTAATTATGAAGTTTATCAAGATTGAGCATGATCAGGAAAGTAAGAGATTTTCAGTTGGAGTAGTAAAGATTTCATCATATCTAGAAAATTACAATTTAAGTTCTTCAGGTTTTTGGACTAAAATTTAGAGACAAGAAGGTGAAAAAACCCATTAAATTTCAAGAAAAGCTAGTTTGTGGTTTGAGAGAAAACTTCACTAGTTCGATGCTCTGGAACTTTGTTGCTCTAGAATTTCCAGAGCTAAGAAGGATCTAAGTGAAGGATCATATATGAAGAGGTTGAGAAATTTGGGCTTCTATGAGTAGTTAAGGGACAACAGTTGAGAGCATCTAGGGGGAAGTTCCAAGCGTTGAGGTAGGTTGTTGGGTTGTGCAAACAAATGGAGCATATCTAGGAGACAATTTTGGGTAGTTTGAACCTTTTTGCAAGCATCTAGGAGTTGTTTTATGAGATTTAATGATGCACAAAGGAAATGATTGACTTTTCAGCAGTCAAATTTCTTTTTGGAGCTTGTTTAGGGGTTGGAAAATAGGCATATTTATTTTGGACGACCAAAGAAGATTGACTCAACAAGATGAAGGAAAGACTTATCTTTTTCCCTCAACACATGTTCCTATCTTCTAGCAAGTTGTTGCAAAGCAATTAAGGATTATCTTTCAAATTAGTTGAAGATGAGAATTCTATAAATTCATTGTAAACAAGGAATAAAAGGGGGAATAGTTTTATAAAATAATAGAGTTCAATTATTAGCAGTAGTAGTGTAGTTGTTTGTAATTTTCATTTCATAGTTTATTTTCTAGAAATCTTTCCATAATTCCTTGTTATTTGCATTTCTATAATTTCTCTTTGAATGCTTCTTAGGATAGATTTAATTCCAACATTTCATTTACAAGCTCTTAGATTAGATTTGATTCCAACAATTTCTTTCATGCATTGCCTTTCAATTTTGTTTGTAGAAAAAGCATGTCATGCAAATGATTTATTCTCCCCCTTCCATATTGCCATGGACACCACCATAGATTGACATTTATAATTAAATGATGAGGAATGCAGTGACACTCATCAATGATCCTCTTCGCTCCTAAGAAAACCCAACTTTAATGCAAAAGCATCAAACTTCGAATACCACATCCTAGGTGATTGTTTTAAACCATACAAATATCTCTTTAACCTATAAACCAAATTTTATTTTCCTTTCACAAAAAAACCATCAAGCTATCACATATAATTCTGCTCCTCAAGATCCCCATGCAAGAAAGAGGTTTTAACATCCATTTCTCTATCTCAAAATCACAAGCAACAATAATAGATAATAAGAATCTAATTGAAGTTAGTTTAGTGCCAGGAGATAAAATTTCACCAAAATCAACTCCCTCCCTTTGGGAGTAGCCCTTAGCCACTAATCCAACCTCATACCTTTCCAAGTGACCATCTGCTCCAAATTTCTTTTTAAATACCCATTTACATCTAATGGGATTTCTTCCTTTGGGAAAATCAACAAGATCTCTTATGTTAAAGTTTTCCAATGCCATCATCTCCTCTAGCATAGCCTATAACCAAGACTCTTTTTCCTCTAAAGAGAGAGCCTCCTTGTAGGATCTAGGTTCATCCCTTGCACTTAATAAAGAAAATATACAACGAAAATCGGGTGGGCTATACCTGTCAACTGGATTCAGTTGTCTTGTGGATCTTCTAAGAATAGGAGTATGAGGCTCTTGTTTTTCTTGACCTTGCTCAACCTCTTCCTAATTTTCTTCCTCATGCTCTCTGGTTTGATTGGTAACTTTATTTGATACCTCATCTTCTTCCTCCTCATCCTCAAGTCCAACTCTTTGTTCTTCCTAAGGTGCATCTTCTTGCTTAATTTCAAAATGCACTCTCTTTTCCTTATCTTTTTCCTTTGGTTGTTAAAGATCAGAAATAACACTAAGCTCCCTAAAAATCACATCTCTAGAAAAGATATTTTTCTTGGTTAGAGGATTCCATAACTTATAACCTTTTGCATTATCACCATATCCAATTAAAATGCACTTTTCAGCTTTTGGATCCAACTTAGTTCATTTTTTTTTAGGCACATGAACATAAGCCTCATAGCCAAATACCCTTAAATGTACAATAGAAGGTTTCTTACCTGTCCACATTTCATTAGGTGTTGTTTCAAGATCCTTACAAAGAGATCTATTCAACTAGTAACAAGCAATACTTATATCTTCTACCCAAAAGCATTTGTCAAGTCGTGAACTACTTAGCATACTTCTAGCTCTTTCCATAATTTTTTGATTCATCCTTTCTGCCACTCCATTCTATTGAGGAGTGTAAGGAGTGTTTTTTTGTCTAACAATTCTTGCATGCTTATAAAATTCATCAAATTCCTTAGAACATTATTCCCCTCCATTATCAAACCTCAAAACCTCAATATTACAATCTGTTTGTTTTTCAACTAAGGCTTTAAATTCTTTAAACTTAGTGAAAACTTCATATTTATGCCTCATAAAATATAACCAGGTATATCTTGTAACATCATCAATGAAGGAGACAAAATATCTAGAGTTTTCCAATTGATTCCACATCCACAGGACCAAATATGTCTAAATTAATTAATTCCAATTTATTCTTAGATTTAGTACTGCTTGAAGGTAATGATTTTCTTTTTTTTTCACCAAACACACAATTCTCACAAAAATCAAAACTCTCATCAAAATAGGAAAAACCATCTAAAAAAAATTAGTCAAAATGGTTTTTAAACTACTCTCACTAATGTGGCCCAATCTACGGTGCCACAACATACAAATATTTTGATTTTTTTTAGTTACATTGGTAGAGTTAACAACAATAGTGGCTTCAAGCCTAAAAAAAGTCCCCTTGTCCCTCTTGCTATCACCAGACTTCCTCTTACCAATCTACAACCATGCTTATCAAATGTTACATTTATTCCCAAATCATTCAACTTCGAAATTGAAATCAAATTTATAGCTACTCCAAGAACATGTAAAACACCAAGGAGGGTTTTAATCCTCCCATCACTAAAACACAACTAAATCTTACCCCTTATGACAATAGGATATGAAGATTTATCACCGAGGTAGATTTCACCTCCATCACAGTTTTCATATGTGGAAAACCACTCCTTATGATTCATATGAAATGAGCATCCTAAATCAATTAACCAATATTCATTAGTCATGTTATGAAGACAAGAAACCAAAGCTTCATCACCTAAATTTGAGGATTTCTCTGTGGAGGAATCAACTTGTTTCTTTGGATTTTTGCATTCCTTCTTCACCTGTCCTCTTTTTCCACAGTTTTATCATTTCACTTTGTTCTTCTTTCCAGGAGTCTTAGATCTTCCCTTATACTTATCCTTAGGCCCATTCTTATCTCCTTTAGGCCTTCCCCTTATGTTGAGAGAATCACCTGTACTATCCATTTCCTTTTTCCTCATTTCATGTGACAACAAAGTTGCTACAAGAGCATCCATCTTTGGATCTTCCATGTTAGCAATGATAGCAAGTACGAAATTATCCCAGGATTCACGTAAAGAACAAATAAGCATAATGCATTTATCTTCTTCTTCAACAATAACATCTATAGAGTCTAGATGACTCAAAACCAAATTAAAAGAATTTAAATGCTAGACTATAGATTCACCTTCCCTCCTCTTAAGAGAAAACAACTTTCACTTCAAGTAGAGTTTGTTTACCATAATTTTTGCTTGATAGATTTCACCTATCTAGTTCCACAAAGCATATGCAGTCTTTTCCTTTGAGAGATTTAGAACAAAATTAGAAAGACACAATCTGATAGTACCACATTCCTTTTTATCTATCTTCTCCCAATCTTCATCACTCATTTTCTCGGGTTTATTTTCATTTGTTATAGCTACCCATTGATCTCATTCTTCAAGGAGATCCTCTATTTTCAACTTCCACAACTTAAAACCAAATACATTAAATTTTTCAATATCCAAATGGTTAGAAGTTGCATCCATGGTTAAACACAAAATACTACAAAAAATAGCTCAACAAAACTCCTACTAAAGCTCAAAAAACCTTCGTTCTAGACCACCCAAAACACAAAACTGTCCAGGTTCTAATACCATATGTTAGAAAATGATAGCTAAACATCAACAATAGAAGCTTAAAACAACTATAAATCAGATCTAACAATGTTAACCATATGGAGTTTAAATCAGCTATAAGAATGAAATTTACTAGTGGAAAGTAGAACACATAACACAATGTTTAACATGGAGAAACCATTTCAGGAAAAAAATCAACCAAAGAAGAGATGAATAGCTTATATTAACAGCAAGTATTTTTACAATGTACATCCACTCTAACTCCTCTTCAATCCGGCAGCATCTATGTATTTGTAAAACATCTCATAGTGTCTCCAACTCAACCCCTCAATATATAGACTCATGGGGGCTCAAAATACCATGATAAAACATTATCGTGGGTCAAAACAAGGTTCATAAATACCATGGTAAAAATCCATTCAACCTCTTACATGCTAAACATGGTCTCTTACATGACATTACACCTTCTTACAAGATGTCATAATAATCCTTATTAAATAGGAGATGCTCTTACATGCATCATAAACCATCAATAGCTATGCAAAGATTCTCTTACGCATGTCATAGATGATTCTCATGTTCAAAATGATATCCCCCACTTTTATCCCTTATCTAGTTGTCATAGAATTTGTCATAACATCATTAAAAATAGGCTTTCCATGTTATACCACTAAGTGGGAATCTTTTGACAACTAATAACATAATTTTCAAGCAATCGACATGTGGCAAAAGTGCCAACTCAAAATAACATGCCCCTTTTGATGGAGAAAAAATAATTTTAATAACAAAAAGGATATAAAATCCATGGGAAAATGTAAAATAATAATAAATAAATAACTTAGGAATTTCCAAGTTTGAGACACCTTGATTCCTAATAGTTCCAAGGCACCCAAATTGCATATGGCCTCATTGACAAACAATCTACTATCAAGGATGCCACATTTCCATACACTAGATGGGCACAATTCAACTATTGGTTTGGTAACAGAAACTATGGTATACCTATTGGTAACCCTTGGATATTTGACATGGGTAAACTAGTAGTGCCTAATGTCTACATGGATGTTGATCTTCTAAGAGCATTGGCAACAAATTATGACCTAGTATCTAGGGTTGTGAGAACCTATGATAGTAATAAAATGGTAAAGGTCACTAGGGGTAAAATTGTTGAAGTCTTCAAACTAACTGAATTCAGTGAAGACATGATCAAGATTTGTGAGAAAGAACTAATAGTTGAGTATGAGAAAGTAAGGCATGCCTTCAAGATCTCAGTACTATAACACTTTTTAGCATCTATAAAGGGACAGGGGAAAATCATCTTAGACCCATCTGATAAGGATCCTTTCCCTATAAATTACTTTGTGATATATTTCCAAAGGAAATTTTATTCCTTATGCCAAATCTTAGGTTTTGATCCAGCTACAAGCATGCCTATGGTTAAAATGTACATGGCTACTCATATTCAACGTCCTACTTACAATTCCCTCTATGAATTTGGATCATACTTGGCTGAAAGGATACATGAGGATTTGGTTGCACTAAAGAGTCCAAAATGGGGTAAGATTCTGGTGGTATTCCTTGTTCATGCATATTTTTTTATACAAGGGAGTTGGATTCTTTGGAAATGATGACATTGGTTGGGACAGAGGGTGATATGGATTTACCTATCTAATGTTGGACTAGACTCCTAGATAGGAATGATCACAAATCTAGTTTTGTGGTGTTTCAAAGTATTTTTTCTTCGAAACTAAGGAGGGCCCTGATTATGAATATGTTGAGGATACATGCAGCATTACATGATTTCTTGAGGCCTAAAGATAGGAGGCCTAATTTGAACATTGAGCACAATTGGGGAGATGTAATTCCCTACCCAAGCTATAAAATTCTTAGGGTCTATGGCACAAGTGTGGCACCACATATACTTCTGAGGGATGTGGCACTAAGAGTTGGTTTTCTTGAAGTGATGTGGAGGTTAGGTGATTTTGAGGAAAATCACCTACAAAATCAGAGGAAGGGAACCCTTTTCCCTACATACACCAGGATGGAGAAAAATTGTTGATATACTCAAACCACTTGAGATGAAGAGGGTTAGAACAAGAAATTATGATCCTTAGGGTTTTATGGCCAAGCTAAAGGCCAGGATTAGAAGCTATAAACCCATCCATAACTTCTACTTTCTTGAGGATGTAACCAAGAATATTTTTGATTTCCAACTACAAGAATATAAGAAGATGAAGTGGATTGCTTTTAAATTTTGGAAAAGGAAATTCAAGAAAATGATCCACAATTTTTAGCTCTTAAGGATATAAATGATGAAATTTAGAGGATTGAGTATGTGTTTCATAATTTTGAGTAGGTAGTTGGAAAGTTGAAAGAGGAGAGGTTGGTTCAAGACAAGGGTAAAGTAGTGGTAGGAGAGGAACAAGATAAGGGGAAGTCCCCTGAGGTGGAGGAAAGACCTACCTACTAGCCCCCAAAGAGAATACTTGTATTTAAAAGGAGGAAGAATAAGGTAAAAGAAAAGAAAACAATACCCACCTCTTCTCAACAAGAGGGGTCAAGAATTCTTTCACCAACACATGAATTTCCACCCTTGTCTCCCCCAAGGTCTACTGCTCCTAAAGTTATTGAACTCGATTCACCACCAAGGGTGTCATCACCACTAAGGAAACCACCTCAGAAGAAACAAAAGGTAGAATCAAGTAGTTTGGTGGATAATCCAAAAGATCTGGAGGATGAGATATTTGTTACTAAGGAAGAAATGTAACAAGGTATGCCTTCTCCCCCTAGGGAGATAGTGCCACAAGAGATCGGCCTCAGATTGAGAAAGGTGGATTTAACTAGTACAAATAATATGGATTGAGATAGTGCCACAAGAGATCGGCTTGTAAATAGTTTATGGATGATGACTCATTTGTCAAATCACCTGCTTTGATGGGATTTGCATGGAGAGCAAAGAGGGATGAATATGTTAATAACAGTGCCAAGAATAGAAGCCTAAACCCTCAACTGCTTGATAAGGTCATTGAAGCTCAGGTTAGGAAAGAGATGAGGGAAAGTTTTCAAAGAATTATAGCACAAGAAGGTAGAGAATTGGTAAGAAATAGTGGTCTCCTCCTATTTCCAAAGTGGCATATTTCCTTTTCCATTGCCTTTGATACTGTGAGGAAGTGTAACAGGCCACTTTACACCACAGAAGAAGAAGCAACAATTGCTTTGCATGGGTCTACTTTTAGTGAGCAATGGGATACACTAGAAATTTGGACCTTAGCCCCAAATACAAAGAGGCCTCCAATTGTAGAGACATCTACAGATTACAGGGGGACTAATTATAAAAAGAGTGTTAGACACCCCTACAATTGAAGCAACAACTATGTATGTGAATGTTGCCCAATTTACAAAGGAAATGGTAGAATCTGTAACTGCAAAAAAGGAGAAGTTTAGAAAAATGTATAATGACTTGCTAGTTTAATACAGCAAAGGTAAAAAAAAGATTTTAGAATTGCAAATAGAAATGGAATTGTTGAAGGAAAAGACACAAAATATACAAAGCAATGTGCCTATGCAAACAGACTTTGTTTCCCCCCCTTCACCTCAAGAGCATGTGTCATCTGCCCATGTTCCCTCTTTAGAAGTTTTATTGGAAATTATGCCATATAATTTAGGAAATGTGCCAATATCAGTTAAAGGACCAAGTACTTCAGGTACACATCAGACTAAGTAAATCGGCAAGGAAGACTTGATTGATAAGTTGAAGCTATGAAGAAAGATGTAAGTAGCAAGATGAATTGATCAATGCAAGCAATCTAAAGATTGTGATAGTAGTGTTGGAGCATCTAACTAAAGGAATTGACAAGAGATTTATTAGCATCCATGTTGATTAATCCTCCATGTTTGATGTTGTAAGAAATTTTGATAAGGATAAAGAAGTGGATATCCCATTAATGCAGAAATGGATTCCCAGATACCAGGATCTTAGGATTATGGTTATTGGGTCTAAACATGATGCAAAAAAGTCAGAAAACATTCAACCTACTCTTCAGCTTGTAAATGGAATCCACGAATTCCATGGAAAAATTGAACCATTAGAGGCCAATATTAGAGAGTTGGTTAGGAGGTTTGATGAGTTGAATTCTGGTATGCTCCCTAACATCTTAAATGAGAATGGTGAAATCAAACCCCTATAGGACTGGAAAGATCAATAAAATGAGGTAATTGCAACTCAAGTATCCTTAATTTGTGAAGGGGTTAACATGTGGATGTTGAGGAGTAGTATGAACATGCTCACCCAAGTAGGGATTTCTCTTAAAGAGTTTGATAAGGAGGCTAACTAGGTAGTGACCAAGAATGCTCCCATACCATAGAAAAATGGATCTTGGACATTTTCATGGTCATTTAGGTCTTTTTCTTGTGATGCTTGGCTTATTTTGCTTAGATTTGATGTTGTAATGTGACTTATACATTCACATTAGGTCTTGAATATTCAAATTATTAAGACTTTATGATGTCTTATGAAGGTGTTGTGAGGTGTTGTAACACATTTCTACACTTTTCTAGACTCTTCTTATTATAATTCATCTAAATATTTCCTTTTTATCCCTTATCAAGTCCTATTTCAAAGTGTTGTAAATTCTTGTAACAAACTTTCATGCTTTTCTAGGCTTGTCATCACTAATTACACCTTTCTCATACTTTATTTGGCCCCTTTATGCACTTATAGGCCTTAATTAAGTGTAATTTTTAATATAAATCTGACAAACAACATTAAAGATGACTTAATTCCTGACACCTACTTGCAAGCTTGAGTGGGACCCATTCACCATGGGTGGCGAATGAGTCCCTCTTGGCACAAAATTCAAAATAAATTCAAATTTCCTTCACGTTTTTATTCATTAAGACCTTATGTCAGCCTATGATGTTGTATTTTTGGGTAATTAGGGCATAAGTGTGAATAAATAAGTGTTTTTCCATCCATTTTAACCCCCATTAACCCATTCATCCATTCATTCATTCATCCATCCATCCAATCATCTCATTCAAGCATTTGAGAAACATAGCATCATTAAATCAACTATCTTGGAGTAGCCATCAACATATCTTCAAACTTCAACAACAAGGGTTTGGTGAGTTTAGGACACTTGCATGTTGTTTATTCATCATTCCTTTCTTATTTCATTTTGTTTCTTTATCAAGGTTTTGATTACAAAAGTGGGATTTGACTAAGGCAAATCCCTATACTCTAACCCTTAACCATTTTTCCCCTCTTTGCATGTATGTTTGTTTATCTTGTAGGTAGATTTGTTAAATAAATAAGTGTTGAAAAGTGGTCAAAAATTCATCAAAGCTATTCAAGTCAGCCAAACTCTAATTCAAGCTTGGAGACAACATTCAGCATGTTTTCTATAGATTTGGTTCTATCAACCCGATGAGTAGACAAGTGCAAATATGAACCCACATATTTGACTTCAGAATTTGGAAAATTTTATGGGAGGACTAATTCACCATCAGTTGAAAATGAGTCCCATTGCCAAGATGGAAAAGGTGATTTCATCATATTTCAATTCCCGGTAGTCAAAAACCAGTTTCAACAAAGTTTACCAGAAGAGGGACTGATTCGCCATCAGTGGTGAATGAGTCCCACTGGTCATCAACAGTGATTTTTGTAGCATTCTAGAACCTTCAAACATCAGCATTCCATCTCCAAGTGCACTATGTTCAACTTCATTAAGTTTTGATTTCATTTGTGCATGTTTCTAGTTCATTTCTGCATATCACATTGTGTTTTCAAACACTTCATATTTCTTAGGTTTTGCATACATAATCAATTAGTTTTATCAGTTTACTACATCTATATCATTTCACTTATGCCTAATTTCATTTTACTTGCATTAGTTTGAGTGAACCACCTATATTTTGGTGTGGGATCTATCTTTTTCCTTTAGGTAAAAAACCCTAATTGAGCAAAAGAGTCATAGCACTTCACACCCCTAAAATCTATGGTTCATTTTGGTGAACCTGCATATTGAACATTATCTTTCTGATTTTCATTGCATTTACATCCTATGACTCATAGCATTAGCTTTTTCATTAGCCTTTGCATTGTTTTTGCATGCTAGGGTTTACAACATTGCATTAGTGAATATCTCATATAGATTTCATTTTTGCACTTCAAAACATTCCAAAAACTTAAAGTCTACATTTGCATCCTAGTATTGCATCAAAAAAGCATAAAAATCATTTTAAGATTTCTAAAAAATCACTAAAAAATTCACCCCTAGACTCATTCGCCGTCGTGGGCGAATTAGTCCAGTTGCGCTTTCTGCAAAACATTTTCTATCATTTTCACTGTAATTTTTGTATTTCTATTTTTTGGTATTGCATTCCTATTTCAATTTATAGAATCTCAATTATTGGCATTTTATTTCTCCTATTTTTCATTTCATTTGCATTCACCCCATCTCTTGTGTTATATGTATGAGTGTTTGGTGCCCTATTGATAATACTTTAGTGAGAAGAAGTTCCCGACTCATGGCATCCCGTGATAACACACTCATTATGGACCTTGGGTTGTCTCAAGCTCCTACTCTTGGTATGGAAAATGGTGCATTAGGCATGGATACTACCACTAGTAC
Organism: Sequoia sempervirens; assembly: GCA_007258455.2. Classification (NCBI taxonomy): domain Eukaryota; kingdom Viridiplantae; phylum Streptophyta; class Pinopsida; order Cupressales; family Cupressaceae; genus Sequoia; species Sequoia sempervirens. The sequence continues at coordinate 114,308 of VDFB02328732.1, read as the reverse complement.
ACCTTTACCTTCACCTACAATGCATGTTGACACAAACATTAATTCCCTTCCACAAGACAAATTCGTTAACATTCATGAGGATTTAGCACATTTACAACAAGATTTATGTCTTGGAAACATCTCAACCATTGTAATTATTGCTATAGACAACATACATCGCCTACTTGAAAGTGATGAAGGCTTAAATGTTATGAAAAAAATTGTTGAGATATACATCAAACATGCTCCTTCCACTTCCCAACCAGCACATATTGTGGTTAGCCAAGGAGGATCTCACATTCTTCTTCCTTCAACTGTAACATCCATACCCGCCTATACCACCCCTCAAGTTACCACAACTATGCAACAAGTTAGTCATGTGACTTCTTTCGCTATTTTGACTAGCATTCCTAGTTCTTTTGTGGCATCGAATGTTCCATCCTCCACCACCTTCACTCCTATTAGTGTCCCCTTCACTTGTCCCAACACTAGCTACACTCCATCACCATTCTCTCTTCCACCTCATACCACTTACACTGATCCTCTCATCGCACAACTCTTTCACACTATTTCCTCCATGCAACAACAAAAATCCACCATAAACCAAAATCAAAATGCACCACCCACATACTATGTCCATAGTATCCCATTATCTTTGGAAATCTTAAGAACACTTATGCCACAAGGAATTGAGATGCCTAGGTTTGAGAAGTACAGAGGTAAAGGAGACCCTACTAATCATGGAAATACCTATACAACCTTATGCAGTGATTTTGTCCTTGATGATAAATTGTTATCTAAATTGTTTCCTAGGACTTTAAAGGATACTGCCTTGGAGTGGTTTTCCTCTTTACCCAATCATTCCATTCGATCATTTAATGAAATTTTTTATGCCTTTATAAGTCATTTCCAAGTCCATATGACTCCCAAAAAGACAATGGTTGATTTAATGAGGTGTAAACAAAATATAGATGAAAAAGTAACTGATTTCATTTTACGTTATTAGTCATTGTATGCTCAAGTAGATGTTAAGATTCCTGATTCACATCTCTAGAAGATTTTTATTAAAAACTTGCAAAATGCCATTCAAGATAAAATGATCATGATGAAATTTCCTACGTTCATGCATTTATGTACAACACTTTGTGACTATCACAACTCAATTACTAGTCATGATTCAAATTCCACTTCTAGCCGAGCTAAGAAGTTTGAACAAAGAAACCAAAACAACGACCAAAACTTTAGAAAACCAAAAAACTGCTTCTTACAATTCAACCCCCTCCTCCACCACCAACTCAACCCATTCATAATCAAGTGGTAGTCACTAAAGCAACCATTCCCTTTACCTATGGGGACCCAAAGAGACAATTTACCCCTTTACCTGATACCCTCCATAACACAAGAATCAACTAATACAACAACATATGATCACTTTGCCTACAACCAAACCACTTGATCCTACCAATCCCTTACCACCCACCTTTAAACCAAATGCTTATTGCCATTTCCATCACCAAAATGGAGATGACATAGAACAATGCAAGTGTCTCAAAAACCTAGTACAAGACCCCATTGATTATGTCTGTCTATCCATTGCAGGTGTTAATGATTGGGGAAATAAGTTTGTTTCCCCTCCCAATCAGAATTTGAAAATTTTCACTAATCCTATGCCTAAGCACAATGTTTCATTTGTCAAACCTAGTGAACCTTCAAACAATGATGTGATGAATGTCGATACAACTAATGAATAGCATGATATTACTCCAAATGTTACACATGTTAATCCTATTAATGAAATGGTAGGAATGATAGATGCTATCCCTTGTAAGGGCCAACCTACAAAATATCTTGATATTACTTTTTCTTCTCATGATATACTTAAAATATTCCTAATGGTCCTCTTTACATAGTTGGACGCATCTATGATAAGCCCACCAATGGGATATTAATAGATCTTGCCTATGGTGAAAACATGATCACGAAAGAATTTTTGGTATTACATGATCTTTATCAAGATGATTATGACAAACCAATAGCATGGATTAAAACACATCATGGTTTTGTGTGCCCTACGATCGTATCAATCATCTTCCCATTACAAATAGGACCTAAAACATTAGATGTAGCATTCTCTATCATTCCACAGTCAAATCAATTTTGTTTGTGGCTAGGTCATCCTTGGCTGCATTCGATGAAAGTTGTCCCTTTAGTCATTCACAAATGTTTGAAGTTTCCACTTGACAATGAGATATTTATTGTACACCATAGTGGCCTTAATCCATTGTCTTCTAAAGGTAATTTTTCCTTGGAATCCTTTTGGCCTAAACCTATGGAACCCATCACCCCTCACAAATACTTCTTTTTCATTTCCTATCAAAAGTTCAAAGCTAAATGAATAGCCAAATTGTCTCTTCCCCACATTTCCCTGTCCACTTCCGCTACTCCTATCCTAGATGAGACAATGCTTAAACATAAATTTAAAACTAAACAAAAAATGCAACCCCATGAGCAACCAACAATAAAAAATTCACCTTCATCATCTAAATGCCCAAGAGATAATGAAACCAACCCCATCATTCCTCCTCGCATTCAACAAGTTTATAAATCCAAAGAGAAAGTGATTGACCCATCTCCTTCAATTCCTTCCATTCCCCTTCCTTGGGAAGATAAGGATCCTATGGTGGATCAACCCGCTCTTACACCTACATAGCTTCGAAATAGAATCAAATGAAACCATAGTGCTTGAGAGTATAGGCATCATCGTCGTCTCCTTGCTCATCAGACAGAAGAAAATAAATAAAATCAACCTCTGCCTTTCACAAATGCAATACCTGATCACCCTCCTCCTCCTAACCCACCACAAGATAGTAAATTACAACCATCACAACAAAATGATCTAATACAACAACCACAACTCCCAATACATCCTTCATTGTAAATTTCCATCCATCCTCCCTTCATGAATAATCTTGTTGATCATGATGATGAGGAGATCTCTAAAATAGATGAAGAGGTGAATAATGATCTAAATTCTTTATTTTCCTCTTCCATGAGCTTAAATTATAAATCTCCTACACAAGTGAGGAACCTGTACTTCCCCTAGTTTAGCACATGCAATTCTCCCTTTAGACAGTCAACCACCCTCACAATACATTGAACATGATTGGGAGATGGATGACTTGTTAGATGGTTGACTTGCATTTGCCTTAACTATCCTTTTTACATTTTTCTTTTTCTTTTTCTTTTCTTTGGTGATTGTATGTGTGTATTGTGTTCCCCCGTAATGTATGTTTGATGTTTTCCCTCTCCTTGTGCACTTCCTCTATTTGTACCTCCATTCTTCTATATGTT